>JANAVB010043820.1:11486631-11592222 GCA_029216955.1 Iris pallida | reverse complement strand
GGTGATTTTACTAGGAGGTAAGGATAAGGCTCCAAGGAAAGCATTCATGCTTTTTGCTCTTGGAAAATTAATTTCCATTGGGGCTAAGCCCCGTAGGGGCTTAGCGACTCGGACACGGACACAGACACAGATACAGACACGGACTCGGGCTCATGGGCTCATGAGGCGTAATGTGGCATTTTGTTGGCGCATAGTGCGCTTAAGTTGCGCTCGTTGCGCGAGCCACTTTGGCGGCCCAGTTGCGCGCTCAGGTTGCGCCCAGGGTGCGCTGGGTTGCGCGGGGTGCGCACGTGCGCCAGGTTGCGCGAGTTGCGCAGGTGCGCCAGGTTGCGGGGTGCGCGCGTGCGCCAGGTTGCGCGAGTTGCGCAGGTGCGCCAGGTTGCGCGAGTTGCGCAGGTGTGCTGGGTTACGCGGGTTGCGCCGCTCGCGTCGCGTGCGCAGTATGCGTTGAAGGCGCGCGCAGCTCGTAAAATTGGCACAACTCGCGCAGTTCGTGGCTTTCCACGTTCTGACTGATTCGTAACTGATCCTGGATTTGGATCTGACATTATGTCGTGGCACACATTTCGGATCTGGACAGTTACATCAGTAGCTATATATTCAGAGCCTCTCTTCTCTCAGGACTGCTAAGACTTCAGAAATTCACGAAGAGAGAAGAGAGAGCTGCTGCGCACCGTGTCCTTCCTCGTGCAACCGAAGTCCGTCATCGTTTCGAGCAGTCCGTCTTAGAGCAATTTTCCAGAGCGTTCCAGAGTTCATTCGAACTTGCTGGTTCCTGGAAGCTGATCGTGTGGGCGGATCTAGCTTTGAGCACTGGTGTTTTTGATACCCCAGCAGGCCACCACCTTCCATCTTTCGCCTGTCACCTTCACTGCTGCCTTTAGCAATTCGGCCAACATCTTCTTAGAAGCACTGCTATCGTTTGCTACGTTTACGAAATCTTCTTAGATTTTCGTATTCCAGAATCCTTCAAGGATCTCTGTTACGCACCTTCCTTGAAGCGTTGCATTGGAACGTTGTTCTTACAACTGTTTCATTCAGTTTTCCATTGAAAAAATTGTGCCCCGGTTCTAACAATCTCAAAGCTAGACCAGCACAATGGAAAACTCTCGTGCCTCTCTCCTTGATACCAGCTTTAACAAACTGGAAAAGTTCGACGGAGAACACTTTCAAATATGGAAGAGAAAAATCACCCTCAATCTACAACTGGTGGACGTCGATCATGTGCTGATTGAGACTGAACCAACGATTCCAGAAGGACCTACGACTCCAGAAGGTGGTACAGCAGATGTCATTGCTGCTGCACAAGTCAAATTGACCAAATGGAGAAGGGACAATAGTATTTGTAGGCTGTTGATTCTGAATGCAATGGAGGACTCCCTGGCAGAGTCATACTCCAATCCTTCTGCCAGGGATAGGGAGTCCTTGGGAAAGCTGTATGAAGATGACGACAATAGATCGAAAATCTTCATCGTCGAAAGTACCATAAGTGGCTCTTCGAAGACGAGAAGGCAATGCTACCTCAGGTAAAAGAATTCTTGAAGCTGCGCCAGAAGCTAGAAGACGAGAAAATGCCCCTCGTCGACAAGTTTGTCGTTGGAGGGATTGTCTCTAAACTTCCTGCAGGATGGAGCACTTTTTATGCAAGAATGCATCGGAAGAAGCTGGATATCAGCTTGGAAGATCTCCTTCAAGAGATCCATGTTGAGGACGAGATGCGTTCTCAACAGAAGATGGACACTCTGTCCAAACAGTTGGCCAAGGCCAATCTGGTACAGACGAGAGAGCCCAAGGGGAAGCATGTGGCTTCTCATCACAAAAGAAGGATTCCACTAATCTGAAAGTGAAGGGTCATTCATTCAAGCAACAGAAATCCAAGTCCCACGTGACTTGTTTCAATTGTGGCAAGAAAGGCCCAACAAGAGTGAATGCAGATCCAAGTCCAAACAATCAGAGAAAGGTGAGCCTAGTAAGGTTTCTTTGGTTTCTAACCTCGTTGCTATGATCGCTCAGGTCACAACTGTGGGAGCTGACTCTGACTGGTGATAGACACCGGTGCGACTTGCCGTGTTGTTCTGGGAGGGAATGGTTCGTCACGTACCAGCCAACTTCTGAGAAGGTTGTCATGGCGAACCAGGCCCAAGCTGAAGTTCTGGGGATCGGGACTGTGGAGCTGAAACTCACTTCCGGGAACACTGACGCTCCAAGGAGTAAAGCATGTTCGGTGATTGCCAAGAACCTGATCTCTGGGAGTCTGCTTAGCACACAGGCTTGAGGATGGACATTAATGCTGGTCAGATGGTGATGTCCAAGAAGGGAACATACTTCGGGAAGGCTTATCAAACCGAAGGGATGTTTAAAATTCAGCTTGTAAACCAGTCTAATCAAATCAATGCAATCGCTCTTTCTGATTATTCTCTTGAGTTGTGGCATAATAGGCTAGGACATGGTCATTGTAAGAGAATAAACAAAATGTCTAGCTAGGACTTATCTCCAAATGTGGGGGTAAGGTAGAGAAGTGTGAAGTATGTGCTCAGACAAAGATCACTAGAAAACCCTTTCATCGGGTCAATCGAAGCACAGATCTTCTGGAGTTGGTACACTCTGATATCTGTGACTTCAAACAATTCTCTATAAAAGTCGGGATGAAGTATTTCATAACCTTCATCGATGACTTCTCTAAGTACGCGTTCGTCTACTTGCTCAAGTCCAAAGAAAACGTTCGAGAAGTTCAAGGAGTTCAGGGCCGAAGCTGAACGACAAACTGGATAACAACTCAAGAGGTTGAGAAGTGATCGAGGCGGAGAATATCGGTCTCATGAATTCGCATCGTTCTGCAAAGAACATGGAATCATCTGCGAGATTACTGCTCCGTATTCTCCTCAATCTAACGGAGTAGCAGAAAGGAAGAACAGAACGTTGACAGAAATTATGAACTCAATGCTGCTAACTGCAGGTCTTCCAAAATGCTACTGGGGAAACTGCATTAACGGCCACTTTTATTCTGAATAGAGTGCCTTATGCAACTTCTGACATAACTCCTCATGAACTCTGGTTCAAAGTCAGACCTAACTTGAATGTCATTCGAGTGTGGGGGTGTCTGGCTTATGTGAAGCTCCCAGATCTGAAGATTCAGAAGCTGGGGACAAGGACTACGAAGGCGATCTTCTTGGGTTATGCCGATAAGAGTGATACTCGGAGATTTCTTGATATTGAGTCAAATCATATCATCGAATCTCGCGATGCTGAATATTTTGAAGACAAGTTTGCAAGACATAAAAACATTATTCTTCCAGATATTCCGGAGAATGATGTAGGTGCAAATGAGACTGAGATCTTATATGAGCCAGTAGTCCAAGATGAAGTTGTTGGTGGAGAAACAACAATTGAACCAGAACTCGCTGAGCCGTCGACGAAGCCAGCAAGGAGGCCGAAGAACTTCGGAGATGACTTCGTCACCTATCATGTGGAAGCAGATCCGCTTACCTATGATGAGACGATGAAGACCAGAGATGTTGTTTTCTGGAAGGAGGCAATAGACAATGAAATTGACTCAATTATCTCAATAATACATGGGTGTTAGTTGATTTACCCAAAGGAGCAAAACCCATCGGATGCAAGTGGATCTTCAAGAAGAAGATGAAAGCTGATGGAACCATTGACAAGTTCAAGGCCAGGCTAGTGGGTAAGGGATTTTCTCAAAAGCAGGAGATCGACTACTTTGAAACATATGCTCCAGTAGCACGGATGACAACCATCAGATTGTTAATTGCCCTTGCGGCAATACACAAACTGGTGATACACCAGATGGATGTAAAAACAGCATTCCTGAATGGCGAGCTGACCGAGGAGATTTATATACAGCCAGAAGGATTTGTCGTCAGAGGCCTAGAAGACAAAGTCTGCAAGTTGGTAAAATCTCTATACGGCTTAAAGCAAGCTCCCAAAATGTGGCATAAGAAGTTTGACAAAGTTCTAAGGTCAAACGGCTACAGGGTCAGCGAAACAGACAAGTGTGTCTATACTAAATTTGCTGACGGAAGAGGAGTCATCGTTTGTCTGTACGTAGACGATATGCTAATCCTAGGTACGGATATAAGCTGTGTCACTGAGACAAAGAAGTTCCTCTCGACAAAGTTCAGTATGAAGGACTTGGAGGATGCTGACGTTATCTTGGGACTCAAGATCATCCGGACAGACACTGGATTGGCACTGCCACAATCTCATTACATTGAGAAGATGCTCACTCGATACGGGTATTATGAACTTCCTATATTGATACGCCGTACCAAAGTGATCAGAAGCTGGAGCCAAACTCGAAGGAAAGCGTCAGGCAATTGAAAAGTATCAGGCAATTGGAGTACGCTAGCATCATCGGGAGTTTGATGTACGCCACTACTGCAACTAGGCCTGACATAGCTTTCGCTCTGGGAATGCTGAGTCGATTCACAAGCAATCCAGGCGCTAAACACTGGAAAGCTGTGAAGCGTGTTATGAGATATCTCAAGAAGACTCAGACATATGCACTGCACTTCAGCGGAGAGCCGCCGATAGTAGAAGGCTTCAGTGATGCCAGCTGGTGCTCAGAGTTGGAGAGCTAGAGGTCCACTGGTGGATTCATTTTCACAATATGTGGAGCTGCTATATCGTGGAAGTCGAAGAAGCAGACTATGCTCTCGCGGTCTTCTATGGAATCTAAGTTCTTTGCACTTGATACCGCAGCAGATGAAGCAGAATGGCTTTGGGAGCTCATGTATGATCTTCCAGTGGTTGGAGCGCAGATACCAGCAATTCCGATATACTGCGACAACCAGGCGACTGGCGGCGGTGGCATCAAATGATCTCTTCGACGGAAAGAAGAGAACTGTGCGGTTAAAGCACAGGGCAGTGAACGATCTCATCAAGAGAGGTGTCATTGCAGTAATCGATATTCGGAGTCAGAAGAACCTGACGGATCCGTTCACGAAGGGCCTCAAGCGTCAGCTGGTTGAAGACACAACAGGGAAGATGGGCTTGAAGGCATTCTGATAGTATGTTTTTGTAATCCTACCATAAAGTTTTATGTTATTAGTTCAAAGAGAAATCTACTAGACATCTAACTTTTGGTTCAAGGGAGGACCACTGACTGAAAAACTATCAGGTAACAGTGGGTACCTGTTCTTGGGAACATGGAAGGGTTACGAACCCATAACCACTGTTGTCTACTATACATTTTCTGCGGAAAACGGATCCTGTGTTGAGGGTGGCTTAAATGCCTTAATAAGTTCTCAGGCAGAGTGAATGCCTGGTGTGCTTTACAGGAAGCACGGTAGCGCATCACTACAAGGAGTAAAACTCCATGCTAAAGTGGGATGACTCCACTATGAGGTTTCCAGGTAGGGGTAATGCCTCGGCTATGCAAGCCAAGTCATAGCGACGTAGCACCGTAAATAGGCAGGTAGCCTAATGCTGTATAATGAAATTAAAGAGTTGTAGACAGCACTACAAAGAGGAGGATGACCCCATGTTACAGTGGCACGACACCACGATGAGGTACCCGGGGGTAAAGCCTCGGCCTTGCAAGCCATGTCGTTGCGGCGTAACACCGCAAGGAAGCCTTAGGCTTCATGCTGGGTAGAATGGCACTACAAAGAGGCTGTGACCTCATGCTGCAGTAGTATGACACTACGATGAGGTTCCCAGATAGGGATAATGCCTCGGCTTTAGGCCATGCCATAGCGGCGTAGCACCGCAAGGAAGCGCAAGGCTTCATGCCATGTCTCTTTAATAAAGAACTTACCTATAGTGTATGGAAAGAGATATCAGGCCGTCTCTTGAGGGTAAACTTGTAGACGCCCAAAATTATACACTGAAACCAGGCTGGCACAAGGCCTTTAATGTGCAACCAGAAGTACATGTAAGTACACTTGTGAGTGGAAAGAATTACAATTGTGGTACAGAATTCAAGGCATAGTCCATTCTTGTATCACACTGTTATTTAACCCATGCGGGAAGATTCAAGTCGTCAGCGACATCTATCCTAATGCAAATGGACAGTTACTGTGGGGAACGCTCAACCCTAGACACATATATATGTTGAGATATGTGGGGGATTGTTGGTGCTTTTGCTCCTTGACATGAAGAGAGTTTGCTCTCAATATGCCTAGCAAAGTTTAGTCCCACATTGAAAAAGCACCATGAGTTATTTCAACATATATACTTGTATGTGTTGTTGAGATATGCACATGGGGTGGTGACCTTAAGGAGGGAATCATGTGGGTGATTTTACTAGGAGGTAAGGATAAGGTTCCAAGGAAAGCATTCATGCTTTTTGCTCTTGGAAAATTAATTTCCATTGGGGCTATGCCCCGTAGGGGCTTAGCGACTCGGACTCGGACTCGGACACGGACACAGACTCGGACGCATGGGCTCATGAGGCGTAATGTGGCGTTTGGTTGGCGCACTTTGCACTTAGCACGTCAGCTTCGTCGCTAGGCGCATAGTGCGCTTAAGTTGCGCTCGTTGCGCGAGCCACTTGCGCGGCCCAGTTGCGCACTCAGGTTGCGCCCAGGGTGCGCTGGGTTGCGCGGGGTGCGCATATGCGCCAGGTTGCGCGAGTTGCACAGGTGCGCCAGGTGGCGCGGGGTGCGCGCGTGCGCCAGGTTGCGCGAGTTGCGCAGGTGTGCTGGGTTACGCGGGTTGCGCCAGCTTGCGCCGCGCGCGCCGCGTGCGCACTACGCGCAGTATACGCTGAAGGCGCGCGCAGCTCGTAAAATTGGCACAACTCGCGTAGTTCGTGGCTTTCCGCGTTATGACTGATTCGTAACTGATCCTGGATTTGTGGATCTGACATTATGTCGTGGCACACATTTCGGATCTGGACAGTTACATTAGTAGCTATATATTCAGAGCCTCTCTTCTCTCTCTCAGGACTGCTAAGACTTCAGAAATTCACGAAGAGAGAAGAGAGAGCTGCTGCGCACCGTGTCCTTCCTCGTGCAACCGAAGTCCGTCATCATTTCGAGCAGTCCGTCTTAGAGCAATTTTTCAGAGCGTTCCAGAGTTCATTTGAACTTGCTGGTTCCTGGAAGCTGACCGTGTGGGCGGATCTAGCTTTGAGCACTGGTGTTTTTGACACCCTAGCAGGCCACCACCTTCCATCTTTCGCCTGTCACCTTCACTGCTGCCTTTACCAATTCGGCCAGCATCTTCTTCTTAGAAGCACTGCTATCGTTTGCTACGTTTACGAAATCTTCTTAGATTTTCGTATTCTAGAATCCTTCAAGGATCTCCGTTACGCACCTTCCTTGAAGCGTTGCGTTGGAACGTTGTTCTTACAACTGTTTCATTCAGTTTTCCATTGAAAAAATTGTGCCCCGGTTCTAACAATATTTTCTGGAACCCATAGTAGAGTGTATAACTTGTGTTTTGTGCCTTTCCTTTAGCGGTTTGGCATACAATACCTTGTTTTACTCTCCCCCACGTCTGGTCTCAATTATATCCAATGATAATGTGCGAAAACATCCGTTATAGTTCTGTCACCTACAAGTGTGTTGCTAAACTACCATGAAGCTCCCGAAGCAACTTCAAGGGACGCAAACTCGATCCCCTTCATCAAAAACTAGTTATGGATGTGAAAGTCGTTGACGACTTGCTTTTTACGAAGCTTCTCTTATATCTCGACAAAGTCTTCATTTTTTGCATAAAGTCCCTTGGTGTACTCCAACCCGACCACCTATTGACTGAGCATAGCTAATAATGGGACCCTCCTACTAAGTGCGTCGGTCACCCAGTTGGAAGTTTCAGCCTTATGCACAAGCTTATGTAGAAACTTTTGTAGGAAATACACCACTCGACATGTATGTTGTTGCTAATGCACTTTTGGATACTCAAATATTTAACAAATTCATGATCAGAATATAACACGAATTTCTTACCAAGTAATGCTCCCAATGCTTGAGCGCTCGCACCACCATATACAATTTTTTGTTATAGGTGGACTACTTCCATCAAGCGTCGCTAAGCTTCTCGCTGAAGTACACCACGGTCCGTCTCTCTTGTGGTAGTATCGTACTAATGCCAACATCACTGTCGACACACTCAACCTCAAAATTGGAAATAGCTAAAGCTGCTGTTGAGAGTATTAATGGACTTTTAGTCCCATATCGGGTAGAATAATAGGGAGAGGGGTTAGCCTCTCCTATATAAGTGTACCTCCACCTCAATAATAAACAAGTCAAATATTCTACTAAATTCTATTTGGTATCAGAGCCACCACTTCTCTCTCCACCAAACCCTAGCCACCATCCCTCTCCACAAAACTCTAACCCTACTCCATAAAATCCTAACCCTACCCCACAAAACCCTAGCCGCCACCCCCAACCCCTTCCCACCTTCTCCGCCCCTATGGCCCGGCCTCCGCCCTCCTCCCCTCCCCCCTCAGTACCGCCCGGCCTCCGCCAGCCTCCCCTCCTTCGCCGCCAGCACCGCCGCCCCCCCCCCACCGTCGCCCCACCCCCTCTCCTTTCACATCAGCCTCCTCCCCCACCAGCCCTTCTCCTTCTCGTCCGGCCATGCGACCTCCAGTCGCAATCCGGCATGAGACATGAGGAGCGACTCTCAGAGACGTCGCTACCGCTTAAGGAGAAACAACAGACGTGGAGAGGACGGTGACCAAAGGTGCAGACGGTCTCGATTTATCTTGTTGATGGAAGAGGAGAAGACGAAGATGATGGAGACGATCTACGGCAAGCTGACGGCCAAAGAAATGAAGGCTTTGGTGGACGATCTCTTCTCCAGGAGGCTGACCGAGACTAGTTTTCGTCCTGCACACACATATGTGGATCCTTCACCATACAAAATGGCGAAGTTGGAGAAACTGGAAGTAAAGTTGGAGGGTACTTCCAATTATTTAAAGTGGTTGCGTCAGGCGATGCGGACTCTGAAGGCAAGAGACTTGGTGGGCTATATGAATGGCCAAACCAAGGCACCTTAAGATCACTCCTCACGGAAGTTTGCTGTGTGGGAGATCGTCAACAATGTTATAGCAGGATGGTTGACAGCCTCCTTGACCGACCAAGTGTCGGGCAACATGGAGGCAATTGAGGGAGCTGGTGATATTTGGATGACGTGAAGGACATGTACTTGGGGACGGGTAACCCTATGAGAGTCTTCCAACTGCAGGATGAACTTGATAAGGTGGTCCAAGAAGATCACACCATCTCCGAGTATGCGGCTATGCTGAAGAAGCATTGGTCAGATCTCGACCACTATAATCCTATTGGTGTGGAAGATAAGCAAGTGGAACCAGCATTTGCGAAGCATTACTAGAAGTTCATGGAGTATATCTCGCGACAGAGGATGATGAAGTTCCTGAAGGGGCTAAACCCAACATTCGAGCAAAGGAGGAATGTTCGCACAACCCGGACTGCCATCACTAGAGGAGGCCATTGCTGCTTTGGCACAAGAAGAAGCACGGTTGAAGCTGATGCCCAGCATCCGATGTGACCCCTAGTGAGAGGGAGATGCTGAAAATATGGAGGAATATGAAGCTTGGAACCAGCGACAGTTACGGTAACACTGCTGGGACGTCGACTCCAAGCACCTCCGGGAGTAACATCACATACTATGCCAGTACAAGCACATGTATACCTGCTCATGTCCTTGCATCTACCCACAAACCAGGAAGTGTAAATTAAATAATTGACTCTGGGACATCCTGCCATGTTACGGGTGCCCGTGATGAGTTCCAAGATTACACTCACCTGATGACACCTGAAAGCATTCAGACTGTTGATGGTACTGCTAGACCTATTGTGGGTAAAGGAACAGTTGAATGCACTCCTTCGATGTGTCTTACTGATGTCTTGCATGCTCCATCCTTTCCTGTTAATCTATTGTCCATAAGTGCCATTGTTCTTTAACTTAATTGTGTTGTTTTCTTTGACATTCCGAAGGTTATTTTTCAGGAGAAGGGAACGGGGAGACAGTTGAGGACTGACACTTGGCATAAAGGGCTATTGTACTTGGACAGGGGTGGGCTGAATACAGCACTGGCAGCACTAGTGGATGAAGCACAACCGGAGGAGCCGCGAAGTACCGTATAAGAAGAATTGTTACTCCAACATCAGCGCATGGGACACTCTTTATTTAGTCTACTTAGTCGAATGTTTCCATCTATGTATCAAAAAGCTAATAAGCAAAAGTTGGTTTGTGATGCTTGTGAACTTGGAAAACACACCAGAAGCTCTTATGTGAGTTCTGGAAATAGAAGTTTAGCTGCTTTTGATATGATACACTGATGTGTGGGGACCTTGTCCTACAACTGTTGTTAATGGTTTTAAGTGGTTTGTCACCTTTATTGACTGTCGTACTCGTGTCACTTGGGTATATCTAATGAAGAGTAAGAGTGATGTCTTTGCATGCTTTCAAGACTTCCATCGCAGAATTTCAACACAGTATGGTGCCAAAGTAAAGATTTTGAGGTCTGACAATGGGACAAATATACCAACAAAGCCATTGAGGAGTACTTATCAGCCAATGGGATACATCATCAGACTTCATGTGCCTATATACCAGCACAAAATGGCATGGCGAAACGGAAGAACAGGCACCTGTTGGAAGTAGCAAGGTCGATGATGTTTGCTATGAATGTTCCGAAACACTTGTGGGGACATGCCGTGTTGACATGCTGTATACCTTATCAACAGGATGCCCTCTCAGATGTTTGGATGGAAGACACCGTTTGAGATGCATATAGGTGAGAACAAGTACATTGTTTCCCCAAAAGTATTTGGTTGTGTATGCTTTGTGAAAGATAATAGACATGTAGTAGAGAAATTGGACCATCGGACAGTGAAGTGTGTCTTCGTTGGCTACTCAGAGACTCAAAAGGGATATTCTTGCTGGAGTCCAGTGGAGCGAAGACTCTTTGTGAGCATGGATGTTACATTCAGAGAGATGGAACCATACTATCACAATGGTTCAGGTGAAGGCTCCGCATTTGGTGACACTCCTAACACATGAGGTGTTAGGAGTGAGGGGGAGATAGTCCCAAGTGTGGTTGTTGGGTTAGTTCCATGTCCAATGATGGAAGTTAGTCCAAGAAAAGCAGGGGGTGATAGCGAGAGTGAGGAAAGTGACGATGATGCATACAATCAGGAGGAAGGAAGTGATGCTCTAGTGCATGAGGAGACTACAGAACAGGGGGAGGAACGAACTACAGAGCTCCAAGTCTACAGAAGAAGGAATCAACAGTCCACTACTGTGCCTATTGTCCCTACTGTGCCATGTCCCTCGCTTAACCCTGTCCCAACTCCTGAAGATGCGCCTTCCGCACCGGATCCCTCTAATTCGGATGCGGATTCCTCTGATTCGGATGGTATCTCTCCTCCACTATCTCATATTCCCTTAAGAAGATCTTCTCGTAGTAATGCAGGAAAATCTCTTATTCGTTATGGTTATGAACATGTTATTGCTCATTTTCTAGCATACTTTAATCTATCCCCTACTTATGGAGCATTCATTGCATCGTTAGACACCACATCTTTGCCTAAGTGTTGGCAGGAAGCGAAGGAAGATCCAAGGTGAAAAGCTGCAATTTTGGAGGAACTTGGGGCACTGGAAAGAAATAGGACATGGAAACTTGTTCTATTACCTGAAGGGAAAAGGGTAGTCGGGTGCAAATGGGTCTTCACGGTGAAGGAGACGCCAGAAGGAAAGGTGGAGCGATACAAGGCAAGATTTGGTTGCAAAATGATTCACTCAGTCCTATGGCATCGATTATGATGAGATGTTTGCTCCTGTAGCGAAGATGAGCACTGTAAGAACCCTGGTCTCTCTTGCAGCCAACCATGGGTGGCAACTTCATCAATTAGATGTGAAGAATGCCTTTCTTCATGGAGATCTACAGGAGGAAGTATACATGGAGACTCCTCCTGGATTTTGTACGAGACAGTCAACAGGAAAAGTGTGCAAGCTGAAAAAATTACTGTATGGACTCAAGCAATCTCCTCGGGCATGGTTTGAAAGATTCAGAAAAGCTGTCATGGGCATGGGGTGCAGCCAGACTAATGCAGATCACACAGTCTTCTTCCGACATGCGAGACGCCACGTTACCATACTTGCGGTATACGTGGATGATATAGTGATCACAGGTGATGAGGAAGAGGAGATTACCCAGCTGAAGAAGAAACTTGCCAAAGAATTTGAAGTAAAGGACTTGGGAATGATGAGGTATTTTCTTGGGATCGAGGTAGCTCAAAGAAAAGATGGGATCGTCCTCTCTCAGAGGAAGTATGTACTAGACTTGCTCACAGAAAAGGGTATACTAGGATGTCGTCCGACAGTCACTCCGAATGACCAGAAAGATAAATTGAGGGCAGAGGACAGGAGAGCCGGTTGATCGTGAAGATATCAGAGACTTGTAGGCAAATTGATTTATCTGGGTCACATTCGCCCTGATATCTCATTTGTTGTGAGTGTAGTGAGTCATTACATGCACGATCCAAGGAAGGGCCACATGGATGCAGTTTTTCATATTTTGAGATATCTAAAGGGACTCCTGGAAGAGGGATATGGTTCAAGAACAATGGACACCTTAGTGTTGAGGGATACTGTAATGCAGATTGGACAAGTTGCATGGATAATAGAAGGTCTACCTTAGGGTATTGTGTATTTGTGAGGGGTAACCTAGTCTCATGGAGAAGCAAGAAACAGTATGTGGTAGCTCGATCAACCGCTGAAGCAGAATATAGAGCTATGGCTCTGGGAGTGTCAGAATTGTTGTGGGTAAAAGCATTGCTGACAGAGTTGAAGCTGGACCAAGGAACACCATTGCGTCTTCTGAGTGATAGCCAAGCAGCACCGAGTATAGATAACAATTCAGTTCAGCATGACAGAACGAAGCACATCGAGATCGATCGATTTTTCATCAAGGAAAAGCTGGAGAAAGGAATACTAAAGCTCGATCATGTTCGCTCGGAAGAACAAATTGCAGATTGTCTTACTAAGGGGCTTAATTCATTAAGTCTCACTAAACTATGTAACAAGATGGGGATGATTGATATCCATCGCCCATCTTGATGGGAAGTGTTGAGAGTATTCATGGGCTTTTAGTCCCACATTGGGTAGAATAATAGGGAGAGGGGTTAGCCTCTCTTATATAAGTGTAGCTCCACCTCAATAATAAACAAGTCAAATATTCTACTAAATTCTATTGCTGCTGTCATGCAAAACTTCTCTTTGATCATCGTGAAACTCATTGAATCTTCTTCTCCCCAATTGAACTTTCCCTTAATTATGTACTTCGTAGTAGTGCCATAATGCTACTGAAATCTAGGATAAATTGTCGATAAACCGTCGCCAACCCATGGAAGCTTTGATCTCTGCTACAGTCTTCAGTGTCGGCTACTCCAGGATCGCACAAAATTTTTTCTCATCGACATGGATGCTAAACTGCACCCACAATAAACCCGAGAAAGCAACTTTGACGTCATAAATTAGCACTTCTTCATGTTGACGTAAAGTTGATTATGTTTAAACACCTCCAACATTCTCCTCAACTGCTCAAAGTATTCGTCGTGGTCCTGCTATATATTAATATATCAACAAAACAGAACCACAACAATCTCACCAATGAAAGATCGAAGTGCCTGATTCATGAGACACATGAAGTTACTTGATGTGTTGGACAATACGAATGGTCCATTTCGCATCTTGAACATCGTCTTCCACCCGTCTCCCGTCCAGATGCAAATTTAATAGTAGCCGCTTTGAAGGTCTATCTTGGAGAAGATTTTGGCTCAACTCAACTGATCAAGTATAGCATCCAGGTATTGAGAACTTGTAGTTAATTGTGATCTTGTTGATCGTACGACTATTTACACACATCCTCTAATTGTCATCTTTCTTTGGTGTCAAGAGTGTTGGAACCACACACGGGCTCATGCTATTTCTAATATGACTCTTCTGTAGCAAATCCTCATCTTCTTCCGAATTTTTTTGTTTCCCTGTGGTATCATACGACAATGTGGTAAATTCAATACTCACCCTAGACATGAGATCGATACAATGTTCGCTGTCCCGCATGGGTGGTAGTCCTCCAGGAAGCTCTTCTGGAAGAATGTCAAGAAACTCCTCGAGGACTACCTCCTAGGAACATCCTCCCTTCCTCGATTCTTTGGCCTCTATGCTTCTTTTTACTACCAAAACATGCACCTTACAAGCCTCTTTGAATTCTGCTTTCGTTTCCTTCGTAATGATTGTAAAAAAAAAAAAAAGCCTTCCACTCATCTTGTAAAGATTAAGTTCAAATATCCTTCTTTGAAGGCGCAAGCAAATGCCTTGCCCCACATGTTTGGCTCCAACATAAAATTGTTGAGGCCTCCTAAGTAACATGTGACAAATGTCAAACACATCCATTATGTCGCAATAGACCTTGTCTTTGTATACACCAATGGAGATAGGTACTCAAGACCTCCTGGGCTACGGGTCTTGGTGTGCCTTTAACATAAAGATTGCGGCTTCGACCATCTACCAGCTGATAATAATCTCTTGGCTACCACTGTCAACCATTACTCTAAGCTGTTTACCGTTGATTGTACATCGGTTTTGGAAGAGCCTATTATGTTGCGAAGAATCATCGAGTTACGGTGCTAACATGATCTTTCATACCACACCAATAACTACTTCTTTCTCCTAGGAATCGTCCAGGTTGCAGATGCCATTGTCGCCTACTTCCTTATCAAACGCACAATCAACATAAGCCATATGCTTTCTCGAGGACAATCACTCAAAAAGTGACCCTGTTGATTGTACTTGAAACACTTGTCAATGGAAGATTTGGCATATCGGTTGTTGGGCCTCGACAGGTTGCTTCCCCGTCGCCTTTTTCGTAGCCTTATCCTATTTGGGTGCTTTTCTTGTGGCTTTGTTCCTGGGCCTGTCCACCAGCTCCGATTGCCACTTGCACCGATCTTTTGATTGTCAATTCTCTTGTAGCAATCACTTGGCCTGCAAAGTTCGGTTCCTGACCTCCGTCAGGTTAGGGATGGATAGCCCTAATTTAATACGAATCACTAGTTTGAGCTCATCCATGAAATGAGATATCAGCTTCTCTTTGGTCTCATTGAGGTGGTTCCGCTCGACAAGACACAAATTTTGCGGTATACTTGATAATAGTTCGTTGCCCTTGTGTCCTGTAGATATGAAAAAAATAGGATAATTTTATTAATGAAGAGAGACTACATATATATAGGAGAGGCTAGCCCCTCTCCTATTATTCTAAGCAATGTGGGACTAAAGCCCATTAACTAATAACTCTAATATAACACTTAACACCCTCCCTCAAGCTGGAGCATAGATGTCAATCATGTCCAGCTTGTTACATAGAAATTGAACCCGAGGACCCAAAAGAGACTTTGTGGAGATATCAGCTATCTGGTTGTCGGTCCTCATATGTTGAAATTTTATCACTCCCTTTGTATACTCATCACGAACAAAGTGGATATTAATTTCAATATGCTTCGTCCGTTCATGAAATACTGGATTGGTGGCAATATGAATAGCAGATTGCTTATCACACCATAGATCTGCGTCTTCTTGCAGTTCTTGTAAGAGATGCTTCATATATAATATCTCTGATGTAACATGAGCAATAGCTCGATATTCTGCTTCTAAGCTTGAGCGTGCTATCACACTTTGTTTCTTGCTCTTCCATGACACTAGATTTCCGCCAATAAATACTGAGTAGCCAGATGTAGATCGTCTATCTGTCAGACTTGCTCCCCAGTCAGCATCAGTAAAACACTCAACACAAGTGTGTCCATTATTCTCCATTCGAATTCATTTTCTTAGATTCTTGACTGGATAACACCGAATTCTGAGAACTATCTGCCAGTGTGGAACTATTGAAGAAGTCATAAATCTACTTGCAACACTAACTGCAAAAGAAATGTCCGGACGAGTCATGACCACCAAGTAGTTGAGTTTTCCAACTATTCGACGATACTGATCTGGATTGATCATTAGGACCCCTTCGTCTGGAAGTAACTTTGCCCCTGGATCCATAGGTGAAGTTGCTCCCTTGGCTTGCATCATGCCTGCATCATTTAGTATGTCCAACACATACTTTTTTCTGGGACATTATAATGTCCGCTTACTCCGTGTGACCTCAATACCCAAGAAATAGTTCAAGGATCTCATATCCTTGGTTTGAAATTGTTCTCCCAGAAACTTGTTGAGGCCTGCAATACCCTGGCTGTCGTCTCCCGTGATTACAATATCATCAACATAGATACCAAGTAGTATCCTTCCAGCAGATGTGTGTTGATAGAAGATCGAATGGTCTTTCTTTGATTGACACATGCCAAACTGAGAAACATGTGTAAATCGACCAAACCATGCACGAGATAGATTGTTTTAGACCATAGAGGGCCTTTCGCAAATGACACACTTTACCCTCCCTTGGAATGAATCTAGGAGGTTGCAATACATATACCTTTTCATCAAGGTCCCCGTGGAGGAAAGCATTCTTGATATCTAGCTGAAGCAGCGGCCAGTCATAGCGAACAGTCAAGGCCATTAGGACACGAACATATGTCATTTTGGCAACAAGAGAGGTCTAGAAGTAATCCTCACCATGTGTCTGAGAATATCCTTTAGCCACTAGGCGAGCATTTAGTCGATCAAGAGTGCCATCTGATTGTATCTTAATCGTGAACACCCATTTGCAACCTACGGCATGTTTTCCAGTAGGTAAGTCGACTAAGTCCCAAGTATGATTCTCCTGGAGAGCATTCATCTCCTCGTTCATAGCAACATGCCAACCAGGATGTTTGAGACCCTCCTCAGCGTTTTTGGAAATCTGAATCTCATCAGTTGTAGCCACCAGAGACTGAGTGTGACTTGTAAGTCCTTTGTAGCTGTCAACGTATAGGGGATGATCACGACATGCACGACGAAGAGGAACCACCGGTGGATAGGGGGTTCTGCTGGTGGAATAGGCGGTGGCGAATCGGTAGAGCTAGAGGACTATGTAGGTACCAGTGGCGATGTTTGTGCCGATGACGTCGGAGCTGACTGAATCGGTGTATGTAGACCATCAGACCGGTTGACTGCCTCGGTAAGGGAGAGCACCCAAAGGGAGGCTATTGTAATTGATCAGAAAATAGCAAAAAATCCTCTTCTGGATAAACATGGGGAACCAGACCCGTTGATTGTGGGAGTAGAGGAAATTCGGATTCAACAAAGGTAACATCCCGAGTGAAAAAATCTCTTCAGGATAAGAGAAAAACACCGATACCCTTTCTGATCTTTAGGATACCCAAGGAAAATACATTGTATTGCCTTAGGATCTAATTTAGAAAGAGTTTGTCGGGTATCCCGAACATAGCATAAGTAGCCAAAGTTTCTGAGAGGCAGAGAAAATGGCTCTCGTCCGGAAAAGAGCCGAGAGAAGGGAGTGCTACTATTGAAAACAGACGATAGCATGCGGTTAATAAGGTAACAAGCAGTAAGGACCGCATCCGACCAAAATCTCTTGGGAGTACGTGCTTGAAACATAAGAGCACGTATTGTTTCCAAAAGATGGTGATTCTTGCGCTCGGCCACACCATTTTGTTGTGGTGTGTACGCACAAGAAGTTTGGTGGATGATACCAATGCGGGCCAAATGACTATCGAGATCACGAGATAAATACTCACGATCATTGTCACTCCGAAAATTTTTGATTGGAACACCAAACTGTGTTTTTATTTCAGCATAAAAATTGCACCAAATGTTAAACAATTCGGAACGATTTTTTATCAGATAAACAAAAGTGACACGTGAGTAATCATCAACAAAAATAACAAAGTACTTAAAACCCTTTATTGATTCAATCGGACAAGGTCCCCATACATCATAATGCACCAACTCGAAAGAAGCAGATGCAATTTTATTTTGACTCACCGGATATGCAACCCGGAGATGCTTAGCTAAACTACACGACTCACAATGAAACGAAGTAGGGATGTCTAAAGAAGGGTACATTTTCTGGAGAACTTGGGTTGATGGATGGCCTAACTAACAATGTAACTCAAAAGGATCGAGTTTTACGTCGGCACAGACCACCGAAGAAGAAGCGTCAAACAGGTACAAGCCTCCAGCCACATGACCCTTACCGATAGTCTTTCCAGTTTTCAGGTCCTGAAAAATACAACCATCAGGAAAAAATGTAACCGAGCAATGCAGTTCACGAGTAATTTGACTAATAGAAATTAAACTGAACGGATTCCCAGGTGTAAGCAACACAGAATTGAGTGACAGTCCGGAAGAAAGACTAAAACTTCTACGTCCGAGAACTGTCAGGGAACCTCCATTGGCAACAGTAATGCCAGAAACACGACAGACAGGGACATAATCATGTATCATACCTGCGTCACCAGTCATATGAGAAGACGCACCAGAGTCAATTACCCACTACTTGGGCTTTACTATGCACGCTACTGAGTATCCAACTGTGGATTCAGACGTGAAAGCTTCACCACGACGTTGAGCCTGGAAATCAATTTCGTATGAGTCCGAAGTCTTCTGAACAGATAGGACACCATTACCAGGAGCATCAGTTGTGATATTAGCAGCAGGTGATTTAGTGCATTGCTAGTAGAAATGGGCAAGCTGACCACAATTAAAGCATGTGCGCGGTCTTCCTCTATCACGACCGTCATTGCCACGTCCTCCATCTCGACCAGCATTTTGGCCACCACGTCGGCCACTATGACCACCACGGAATCTCGTACGAGCTGCACCAAGAGCAGAGCGATCAGCAGGAGTATCATCCGGAGTGGTCTCAACGACTTTTGCTGTCCAAAGAACACAATAGTGCGCTTCCAACAGGGACGGAACTTCAGGTCCAGCAATAATCTAAGAACGAGCGGAGTCTACATCAGGACAGAGAGAGACAAGATAAGCCATGACATGAAACTGCTCACGTTGAGCCTTGCTTCATTAATATCCGACGTAAGTGGCAATACGCGGTCGATCTTATCAGTCATAGCCTTAAAGGCCCAGAAATGGTCCTTATGAGATTTGTCTTCCTAATTTGCTCGATATACACCAACGACCGAGTCATAGATACGAGACAAATCGCATTTTTCATCAAACACTGCTGCCAGTACCTCCCATAACTCCTTCACGGAGTCCGTATTCTGAACCATGTCTTCCACTGATGGTTCCATTGAATTTATCAACTGCGTAAACATTCGACTATCATCTATCTTCCATTGCTCAAATATGGGATCATCTTCTGCTGGAAGGTTGTCAGTCAGATGTTTGGACAACCGCATTCCTCGAAACATCTTCTCGACCTTCTTTCTCCATGTCGAGTAGCCTTCTGGTCCCTCCAACCGTCAATCGACGAGTCGAATAAAGAAAATCGTCGTGCTAGTGCATGTTGGTCCCGCTAGTGTGTTGCTAACACTAGTGTCGGTGGCACTGTTGTTCATCGTAGTGTCTGTCATCTTTCAGGATTCCTGGATCGACTGTCGATTTGATCTTTCTAACTGGATAATCACCTCAACTCTGCTAATGCGCTAAAAACAAAACTAGAACCGGCACTCGCGCATAGGAGACAGAGAGCGTGGATCACAAGCCAGGACAGAGAGATAACCCATGTTAACCTCTGTTAGATCCTGGTGTAAAGATCAAGGAAAGAAAAAAATTCATGCAAAACAAACCATATGTTTGCTCTTTGTTAATCCGAATTGATCATCGAGAGTCAGAGGTTCCAGCAAATAACCATATGTTTGCCCTCTGAAAATCACAACGATTTTTTTTTGGAAATTAGGTTAGGGTTTGGAGTGGTTTGACGACGGCCGGTGGAAAGGGGAAGGGGTTAGGGTTTCGTACTTTAACCATGGAAAGGGGGGAGGGCACCGGGAAGGAAGGGGTGGGGGGTTGGCTAACAGTGGCGGGCAGGAGGTGGGTAAGCAGCAGCAGTAGGCGGGGGGGGGGGGGGGGGAGCAGCAACAGTAGGGCAGGGAAGCAGCAGCAGTAGGCCGGGGGAGCAGCAGCAGTAGGCGGGGGAGGGAGCAGCATAATAAGGGCGACAACAGTAGGGGAAGCACCAGCGGCAGCAAAAAGAAGGGGGTGGAAGGGGGTGGCGGCTAGAAGGGGGGCGGTAGGTTAGGGTTAGGATTTTTTCTTTGGGGAGAGGGGTGGATGTGTTATGGCTCTGATACCATGTAGAGAGGAAAAAATAGGATAATTTTATTAATGAAGAGATACTATATATATATATATATATATATATTTTTTTTGGAATAAGGGTGAATTTATTCCTCGCTTATAGCGGAAAAGGTATTAAAATACAACATCACTACACTTCATGCCCCAAAAATTTGATTATGGGGCCATAACAGATACATCGAATTCTATATTGTGTAGAATTCCAATAGGGGGGGTAGTCAAGCCCTCAAAGATACGTCTGTTCCGCTCCTTCCAGATGTGCCAAACAGACGCAGCAAGACGAACTCTGGCTCTTTTAGCCCACCCCGGATCCCGGCCTCTGTGATCTCGGATCCAGCTGAGAATGCTCCGGATGTCGCGGTCCACCCCAACTCCTCCTCTAAGCTGTGCACACTGCTCCGTCCAAATGTGCCAGGTCACCGGACAACCAAAGAAGAGATGCCCCATAGATTCATCTACCTCATTGCATAGCACACATTTGGCATCCGGGATATGCATCCCAAACCGGAGGAGTCTGTCTCTAGTCATCAGTCGACCCCGGAGAAGACGATATGCACAAAGTTGCATTTTCCGAGCTACGCCCTTGCCCCAGATGAAGTCCACCTCCTCATCCTGGTCGTGGTGGGTACGAACCAAATCGTAGCAGCTGCGAAAGCAGAAGAGACCTGACCCGCCCCCCGCATCTGGGCCTGCCCAGCTTCATGTATCCTCAGCCTGACTAGCGTCGATAGTAATAAGGCGAATCTCCTCGGCTAGCTGAGCTGTATAAGCATAT
The DNA here is from genome assembly GCA_029216955.1 of Iris pallida. NCBI lineage: Eukaryota > Viridiplantae > Streptophyta > Magnoliopsida > Asparagales > Iridaceae > Iris > Iris pallida. The sequence goes on along the minus strand of JANAVB010043820.1, from coordinate 11,571,242 downwards.
CCCACAGGCCTCCATACTCCATCTCTGATAATCCGACTGCAGGTGAGCCCCCTGCCCGCTTCTCTGTCCCCCTGCCCCCCCAGAAGCTCGAGCAAGGATCTGGAACCCACCCAGGGGTCCAACCAGAGGTCTGTAGTCGTCCCATCCTTCATGTGCCTGCAGATAGCGGTCTGGAGCACCGGTCTACACCTCAGGATGGCCTTGAACGTGACCGAGAAATTGTTGTCTATCCTGCAAGCCCAGAAGTTGGTCCTCCTCAGGTATCTGCTCGCCATCCAATCTGCCCAGAGCGATCCCCCCTTGATGAATCTCCAGGCCATCTTCACACAAGCTGCCTTCCTGACTGTATGAAGAGGTCTCAACCCCACTCCTCCTTCCTCCCGTGGCCGACATAACTGGTCCCAGGATATCGCATGCAACCCTCCCCTCCAGATGAAGTCAGCACAAATGGCTTCCACTTTACGAATAGTAGCCGAGGGGATCTGGATAGACTGGAACCAGAACATCGTGATACCTGCAATAACCGAACGCACCAACTCTATCCGGCCTCCGAAGGATAGACCCGCAGCTTGCCAACCTTCCACCCTCCTCTGAGCAAAGTCCACCTAAGCTGTGACAATCCTGCTCTCTGGCATAGTTGACCGTCAGCGGAACCCCCAGGTATTTCACTGGAAGCACGCCTCTGTCCACTCCTAAGGCGTAGGCTCTCTCCTCCTGCTGAGTGCATCGTGAGCTGAAGTAGACTCTGCTCTTCTCCCTGTTTAACTGGAGCCCAGAAAGCCGCCCGAACTCCACCATAATATCAGAGAGCAGCGCTCATTCCCCGCATGGAAGGCTGGAGAAGCACCAAAAGGTCGTCTGCATAGATCAAGTGGGATACAACTGGTCTCACCAATCGGAACAGGGGAACAATCCTCTTGCTATGCACTGCCAAATCCATCATGCATGTGAAGTACTCCATCACCAGTGTAAAAAGATACGGGGAGAGGGGGTCACCCTGCCTCAACCCCCTGTTGCTACTGAAGTAGCCATGCGGCGTGCCCTGGATGAGGACAGAGAAAGTAGGGGAGCAGATGCACTCCCTCACCAACGCAACCCACTTCTCGTCGAAGCCCATGGCCAGCATCAAGTGACACAGGAACTCCCTGTTGACTGTGTCATACGCTTTCCGAAGATCAAGCTTCACACAAGCCTTCATTCCTCCAGGCTTGCTGAACTCCCGTACCATCTCATGAGCTAGCAGGCTGTGCTCCGCTATCGACCGGCCCTTGATGAACGCGGCTTGATTCTGGGATACCAATCCCTGCATAATCCCCTCCATACGCCTGCACATAAGATGAGTGATAATCTTGTAAATAAAATTACAGCAAGCAATGGGCCGAAAATCTGCAAGTGAGGTCGCTCCCTCCTTCTTAGGCACCAGCGTCAAGAATGTGTGGTTCATCTCCTTCAGAAGCCTACCCTCCACAAAGAACTCCTGAACCGCCGCAAGGACCGGGTCCTTAAGCACACCCCAGTGTCGCTTAAAGAACCCAGAAGAGAAATCATCCGGCCCGGGGGCCTTGTTGGGATTGGCCTTCATCACAATGTGTTCCACTTCCTCCATCCGCACAGGTGCCAGAAGTAGACTATTCCCGTGCCGGGTCACCAGTCTCTTCGTGACAAGGGCTGGGAACGTGCTAGTGTAGTCCGTCTGGTGATATAAGTCAGTGTAAAATCGGACGGCCTCTCATATTATTCTAAGCAATATGGGACTAAAGCCCATTAACTAATAACTCTAATATAACACTTAACATGCCTACCTCTGGTACTGATAGAAAATGTAATACTCATAGTCTGATAAAAAGCACACTTTTAGCTTTTTCTATATCTTTCTCCATGAGGTGATGCGCCTATTTTCGTCTAGTCTATGCTCATCTTGTAGCATATCCCACCAAGTTGATGCTCTGGCTTCAATCGACATGCTACCAAAACCTTTTTGTTTGTAGAGATCTCCATGTAATCGAGAAATCGATCCACCTCTGACAATCAATAACTGAACTCCTTGCTGCCAAATCTTCATGAAAGATTAGGATATGTTGGTCACTATATCCATTGTGCCTCGCGAGACGCTTGAGGTTCTGATACCACCTGAATAGCACATAAACGTCAAACGACCGAAGACAACGACTAAAATCCCAATTCTCCAACACAAAAATTAAAAGAGAAATAATTCTTAGTATTAATCAAAATTATAACAATCACCTTGTCTATACTATTCTACAAGGTTCTATTTTTATAAGAAAACATAAGTTAAACCCTAAGAAAGACTTCTAAATAAATTAGGAAGAAATGCAAAAATAAACCAAAACTTGCTCAAAATCAGTCCAAAATAGGCTATCCCCTATAAACCATATACCAACAATATAGTGGTCTTATGTCTAAAATTCCAGCATCTTTAATACACAGTTTTTTTACATTAAACATACCGACAATGTACCGCCAATATATTTGTCACATACCCAAATTTGGGTTTGGAACCAGTATTGTGTCTCTGTCAATATCCTTCTTTAAAACCTCTATTAAAGTTCGTTTAAGCCTACTTCTAGTCCTAGCGGATCCTTAAACTATTATCTTATCGCTCCTCATAACCGGTGTTTAGGTCTACGTTGCACATATTCAAACTACCTAAGACTATTTTCTCTCATATTATCCTCAATTGACGTCCCCTTTAACTTTCTATGCATATGCTCATTTTTATCGTATCTTTCAAAACATGTTTCTTAATTGCCAAATACTATGATCCATAAAACATGATCGATCTTATAGTTATCTTATAGAATCCTCCTTTCAACTTCAAAAGTATCTTCTAATAAAATATTCCAAAAGCATTCTTTCATTTTAACCATATTGATGACATCATTCTCAATCTCTCTATCATGATGAATAATTGATCCTAAATACCAAAATCTATCATTCTTAGGTATCTCTTGTCCATCTATATGTACTCCCTATTTTTTTGGTCTTTTGATTGCAATTGCATTTGATATACTTTGTTGTTGTCCTACTAATTTTAAAATGCTTAGATTCTAAAGTCTCTCTCCACACCTTTATTTTAGCATCCAATCCTTCTCTACTCCCATCAACCAACAAAGTATCATCAACAAACATCGTACACCATGTAACATCCTCCTAGATATGCCTAGTAATCTCATCCATAACTAGAGCGAAAAAATATGGACATAATGCTAATCCTTTATGCAAGTCAACGGTAATAGAAAATTATTTACTATCTCCTCAAACAGTTCGCACGGTCATCATGACTATCGTATATATCCTTAATACTCTCAATATTAGCCATTGATGGACGTGTTTTTTCTCCAAAGCCCACCACATTAATTTTTTAGGATCTCTATCATAAGCATAGTTTGCAGTATCGGTCAACATCTATTCGATACAGTCGATACCGATACAATTTGGCATGACCCGATCCGATATCGACTGATATCGATACTAACCGATAGCGACATCGGGGGTCTCTTTCCAAATCAATTCGGCAAAAAAAAAATTGAATGAAAAAGGCTAACCAACAAGAATTTAAAAGCATAGTAATATTCTAAAAGCGTAAATGAAGAAAACTTATCTATCATAGGTAAACCAATCAACAAAGATGACTATTATTTTATTTAATTTCAAAACTAACATGAAACAACACAAAAAATACTTAATGATTATGCCTAAATGTCTAAAATATTTTCTCTAGTTTATTAATAATTATTTGCTTTCTGATACCAAAAAATTAGATACTTTGATCTGTTACCGCCGACCTGTCGATCTTGATAATCATAGAAGGGTCCGATACCGATTCCAATACTGATAATGCGAACCTTGATCATAAGCTTTCTTTAAGTCAATAAAAATCATTTGTAAATCCCTTTTTCCTATCTAAATATTTTCATTAATCTTTTTAGTAAGTAGATAGCTCCATAGTAGATATTTCTAGTATAACTCAAATTGATTCTCTAAACTCTAGTTTCTTTTCTTAGTCTTTGATTAATTATTCCCTCACATAGTTTCATAGTGTCTCATAATCCTTGATAGTTGTTACACACCTCTCTTATTTTTTATATTTGGATACTATGATTCATCAATGTTGAATATTGATTGAATTTTCATTTAAAGCTAAAGAGAAACAACATATAACACATAAATTTCTACATAAATGTATTAAAAAAAAGTTTCTAAACATATTTTTAATTTTAATTTATTTTGGCTTTCTGGAACAAGGAACTCCAATAAGGAACCTTCGAAATAGTGAAAACACTCGTACCGGTACTCGTAAGAAACATCCAAATCCGATTCCGATATCGATACTTCTCAAAATCCTTGACGATAAGAGTTCTGATATAGCTTCAATGGACCTAAACCTGGTAATAAACCCAAAAACAATTTTTTCATACAACAAATATTAAGGTTCACATATAATTGTGAGAAAAGTTTGAATGCTCTACCAATTTTAGATAAAATAAGATTCAACAGTATATATATATCACAAGTATGTATCACGTCTGAAAATTAACTAAATTGTTGTCAAGAATAAAAATCATCAATACCACCAAGGGGTGGCCCAACGGTTGGGAGTGGTGAGGGTTATTAGGGAGGCCCTGAGTTCGAGTCTAGGCCTTGTAAAAAAATAAAAAAGAGAGTAAGGATCAACAAGAAGTAAATAATACTTTTCTATGTAAAATCTGAAACCCGTCCAGAATCTAATTAGAAGGAAACATTAAAAAATTGGAACGAACAGGAGTACGAACCTGAAAGGCCTATAGGTCTTACCTCTTTGTGTATAGTTATATTTAGCCTCCTTGTAGCCTCCATGAGGATTAACTTTAATATATGGAAAAGCCTTCCCTAGAGACTTCTCTCTTGATTTTGGTAGACACCGAGGCTTGTGGATTCAAGCACCTTCATGGATTCCGGTTTCATCAGTGTATTCGAACACCTACGACGTTATTTTGGGCGATGTGTTTTATCCTTTTTGGCGTTGTTTGACAGCTCCTTCATAGACAACTCCAACATCCACACATCCGCAAAATTGTGGGGTCCCTCCCCACACACCTATACCACTTTAGTCATCCTAATCTCACCTAGGTGATCCGAGAAATTCAAATGCAGTGTTAAGTATCAAGTTAAGAAATTGATAATATCATGACCATTATTTATACTTGACACTACGAAAGAGTATTTCTTGTAAATACAGCCAGATGACTAATTTTTGTTCTGAGTATTCACAAGATCCATATGTATGATGGTTTTATAACAGCGAATGTGAAACTTCCTTATTGATCATCTGGAGAAGTTTGATGACTTATACAAGACTAGCTGGCACTTCATGGCCATAGGTCCATGACATTCTTATTTTTCAGTTTAAGCTTATTGTCAATAAACCATAACTTCATTCATCCCCCCCCCCCCCCCCCCCCCCCCCCCCCCCCCTTTCCCTTTTATTGTAACTTGTCTTGTCATATTGTTCTTTATATTGCCGATGAGCCTAGGTGGATCAATTTGATATAGAGTACCTTATCATCTTTTAGGGGTATTTGCAATTGAACCTGAGGTGCTTCTTCTTGTGCCAACTACACTTGAATTTTATCATGATAAAGTAACATGTATGAATACTATTTAGGTGCGATGTGAAGCACCTTTAAGCTTACACCATCAAGGACTCAGGTCTGAGATATATTTACCTTTAAATGCTCATAAATGCTCTAAAGAAGAGAAGAGGTTTGACACATTAAAGGATATACTAGGCTTCCTAGCTTGTTTAGTGCAATAATAAGAACAATAATCTATAAATATGTACAACGGGCGTCCCCTGTGGTATGTGCATGTTGCACAAATTCCAGAATGTATACAATGAAGGATGGACGAATTAGTTGTTTGTAGTATGTGAACTGTCACAAATATAGGACTTATACGATTAAATTAACCAAATAACTAGTTGTCCATATAGAAGAATTACCTGTTCGAGCTATACATGCCTCCAATGAATGTGCACGAGTTTCATGCTTTAAAGATCAAGCTTCTAGGTTTCCATGCCCAGATACTTAGTTGAGTGAATAGCTACCTAGGAAATGGTTGCATGAACTTTAAGTAGTTGTATCCCTAGAGTAGAAAAATATTGACAAGGTCATCTTATATAAGTGTAGTACACCACCTGATTATTATTGTCTTTGTTGAGAGTAAATAAGGGACTTTAGTCCCACATCGGTTAGATGTAATATGAAGAGGGTTGGACCCTCTATAAGTAGTAGGCAGTAGCCCTCAATAATATCATCTGAGAAATTAGCCTCATTTCTACATGGTATCAGAGCCATAACTCTCTCTCTCTCTCTCTCCACAAAAAAAAAAAAAAATTAGCCGAATCCCCCCCCCGACCCCCCCCCCCCCCGACACCCCCCGGAGCAGCAGCGCCCCCCCCCCCTCCCCCCGACCAGCACCCTTCCCCCCCTCCCGCCACCCGCCAAAACCCTAACCCTAGCTCTAGCAGCCCCATCCAAACCCTAACCCTAACCCTAGCCGTCAAAAAAAAAAAAAAAAACAGATTTCCTTCTCTTTAGAAGATCTCTGTAGTTGCCTCGAGAATCAGTACCTTCTTTTTAGAAGCTCTACTACGAATACGAAATCTCTTTAGATTTTCGTATCTCAAAAACGTTGTCTTTACAATCGTTTCTGCACGGCTGGTATACCTCTGGTTTGTCTCATGCAAGGAGGCACAACTACGTTGGTTATCCTTGAGCCGTCCGAACGCGTTATCATGACGCGGTTCTAGTTGGTCGTATAAACTACGACATATCAGTGAGGGATCTCGTTTTGTTGTTTCCCCCCGGTAGCTGACTAGACGAAGACGACTCACAAGAAGACGACTCAGGAAACAACAACACCTCACTGATTGCAGTTGAAGAAGTCATGGATTCCATCTATGGGAAGTTGACAGCAGAAGAAATAAAGGCCCTGGTCGAGGATCTCCTGACCAAGAGATTACCGGAGGCAACCCCACGCGTGACCCATACTGTTGTGGATCCGTCACCGTACAAAATGGGGAAGTTGGACAAGCTGGAGACGAAGTTGGAAGGCACGACCAACTACTTGAAATGGTCGCGGCAGGCGATGCGGACGCTGAAGGGACGTGGCTTGGTTGGTTATGTAGATGGCCACACCAAGGCCCCTGTCGATCACTCCTCGAAGGAGTTTGCTGTATGGGACATGGTCAACAATGTCGTGGCTGGTTGGTTGATAGCCTCTTTGACCGACCAAGTGTCGGGTAACGTTGAAGCAATGGAGGGAGCTGCTGATATCTGGAGAACATTGAAAGACATGTACTTCGGTTCGGGTAACCCCATGCGAGTCTTCCAACTGCAGGATGAGCTCGATCGGGTAATCCAAGACGATCGTACCATCTCTGAGTACGCTGTCTTGTTGAAGAAGTACTGGTCTGATCTTGACCATTATGATCCTCTTGGCATGGAGGATGCGCAGGTTGAACCGGCTTTTGCAAAATATTTCCAGAAATTTCTGGATTATATCTCGCGACAACGGATGATGAAGTTTTTGAAGGGGCTCAACCCTGCATTTGAGCAACGGAGGAATGTACTTCTCGCACAACCGCAGCTGCCGACATTAGAAGACGCCATAGCTGCCATGGCACAAGAAGAAGCACGGTTGCAGCTGATGCCTACCAAGGGTATCTCCCAGGGGGAGCAGGCCGGAGTTGACACATCTGCTCTTGCCACTTTCACACAGCCTCCTTCTACGGGAGGCGTTTGCCACAACTGTGGTGACACAGGGCATTACATCCGCTTTTGCCCAAAACCGACACGGACTCCCTCGAATGGTCGGGGCCGTGGTCGCGGTGGACGACGAGGTGGTCGAGGCAGCTACAGTGGTGGAAGGGGTACTTACTCTGGAGGCAACAAGGCGCATCTGGCGGATGAAGGTGGGGACAATCAGCTGGCGGACATCACTCCATTTGAGAGAGAAGTTCTCGAGAAGATGCGCGGTTCAAAGCTTGGTTCTGGTGAACGACAAGTCATTCCTGGAGCGCCGTCCACTACAGGAGATTACTGCACTTACTTTTCCCAAACCAATGTCGGTATACCTCCGCGTGCTCTTGCATCTGTCTCTCAGCCAACTTGGATTATGGACTCTGGGGCATCTTGCCATGTCACGGGGTCCCGGGGTGAGTTCCGGGAATACTCTACTCTAACGCCGCCAGAAAGCATTCAGACTGCTGATGGTACCTCCAGGCCTGTTACGGGTAAAGGCACTGTTGATTGCACTCCTTCCATCACTCTATCTAATGTCTTACATGCTCCTTCCTTTCCTGTCAATCTTATATTCATTAGCGCCATTATCCTTGATCTAAACTGTATTGTTTCCTTTGATATTCCTAGGAGAAGGGAACGGGGAGACGACTAGGCACTGGCACATGGCATAAGGGTCTATGGTACTTGGACAGGAACGGTCTGGATAGAGCACTGGCATCTTTGGTTGCAGACGCACAACCGGAAGTCCGAAGTCGAAGTGTCGAAGCCGAGCTGCTCCTCCACCATCAGCGTGTAGGACATTCTTCTTTTTCCGTTATTAGTCGACTGTATCCGTCCTTATATCAAAAAGCAAATAAAGAGTTGTTAGTTTGTGATGCTTGTGAGTTGGAAAAACATACCAGAAGCTCCTATGTGAGTTCTGGGCATCGATGTTCTGCTGCTTTTGATATGATTCATTCCGATGTGTGGGGCCCTTGTCCTACAAACGGTGTTAACGGTTATAGATGGTTTGTTACTTTTATTGACTGCTCTATCCGCGTAACGTGGGTTTACCTGCTGAAGAATAAAAGTGATGTTTTTGAGGCATTTCAAAGCCTCCATCAACGGGTAAAGACAGAGTATAATGCTCGTATTAAGTATTTCCGGTCGGATAATGGGACGAAATATACCCATAAGAGGTTTGCTGCGTATTTATCCTCTCATGGTATACTGCATCAAACCTCTTGTGCATATACACCGGCTCAAAATGGTGTTGCCGAACGAAAGAATAGGCACCTGCTGGAGGTAGCTCGGACAATGATGCTGGCTATGAATGTCCCTAAATTTTTGTGGGGGCAGACTGTCTTGACAGCCTCTTATCTCATCAACAGGATGCCCTCTCAATTACTGAACTGGAAGACGCCTTTGAAAATGCTCACGGGGACAACTGCGTACACCGTTCCTCCGAAAGTATTTGGTTGCGTATGCTTCGTCCACGATAACAGGCCTGGCGTCGGTAAGCTGGATCCTCGAGCATTTAAGTGTGTCTTTGTTGGGTACACCGGGACACAGAAGGGTTACGTATGCTGGAGCCCGGTTGAACGGAAGCTGTTTGTAAGCATGGACGTTACATTCAGAGAGCTGGAACCTTATTATGGTTCGGACGAAGGTTCTGCGTTTGGGAACACGCCTCACACAGCGGGTGTTGGACGTGAGGGGGAGGTAGTACGCCCAAACGTAGTTGTCGGATCGGTACCTTGTCCTGTCGTGACACACTGGAAGAAAGGGGGAGAAAGCATCAATGATACTGATACGGAGGATGACGAAGACAATACGTACATTACGCAGGGGGAGAAGCAGACAAGAGAAAAGGAGCTCCAAGTTTACAGAAGAAGACAGCAGAGGTCCAGTACTGTGCCGTGCCCTGTGCCTATAGTGCCAAGTCCCTCGTCTACTCCTGCCCCGACTCCTGAAGATGTTACTCCCGCACCGGATCGCTCGGATTCGGAAGCGGATCTCTCCGATTCGGATGGTATGCTTTCTCCACCACCCATTGCTCCCTTAAGGAGGTCTTCTCGCATTAATGCGGGAAAGGCTCCTATTCGTTATAAAGATTATGAACATGATATCGCCAACTACCTATCTTATTATAATATTTCTCCGACTTATCAAACATTCCTCACTTCGTTAGACTCCACTTCTTTACCTAAGAATTGGCAGGAAGCAAAGGACCCAAGATGGAAAGCCGCAATGATGGAAGAACTTGGGGCACTAGAGAAAAATAAGACATGGGAGTTGGTGCCATTACCTGAAGGGAAGAAAGCTGTGGGATGCAAATGAGTTTACACAGTGAAGGAGACACCAGAAGGAAAAGTTGAACGATACAAGACGAGACTGGTTGCAAAAGGCTATACCCAGACATATGGTATCGACTATGATGAGACTTTTGCCCCAGTAGCGAAGATGAGTACCGTAAGAACGCTGGTCTCCATTGCAGCAAACTATGGGTGGAAGCTACACCAGCTAGACGTAAAGAACGCATTTCTTCATGGAGACCTACAAGAAGAAGTATACATGGAGACTCCTCCGGGGTGCTACTCTGTGTCAGATTCAGGTGAAGGAACGTCACATGGAAAAGTGTGCAAACTGAAGAAGTCGCTGTACGGGCTGAAGCAATCTCTTCGAGCCTGGTTTGACAGATTCAGAAGGGCTGTCACTGGCATGGGGTACCATCAGACAAATGCAGATCATACTGTCTTCCTCCAGCATGCAAGGGGCCACATTACTATACTTGATGTATATGTAGATGATATAGTGATCACAGGTGACGATGTAGTTGAGATCACTAAGCTGAAGACGAAACTCGCCAAAGAGTTTGAGGTGAAGGACCTGAGAGAGATGAGATACTTTTTGGGTATCGAGGTGTGTGATGGTGAACAATGAATTGTTCTCTCACAAAGGAAATATGCACTAGATCTGCTGAAAGAGACAGGAATGCTGGGATGCCGAGCAGCAGTCACTCCAATTGACCAGAAGTGCAAGATGGGAGCAGAAGCAGGAAAGCCTGTTGATCGCGAAAGGTATCAAAGGCTAGTAGGCAGACTGATTTATCTAGGGCATACTCGCCCTGATATCTCATTTGCAGTAAGTGTTGTAAGCCGTTACATGCATGATCCAAGAACGGGTCATATTGATGCAGTATTTCAGATTCTAAGATATCTGAAAGGGACGCCGAAAAAAGGACTGTGGTTCAAGAAGAATGGATGCACAGATGTTGAGGGATACTGCGATGCAGACTGGGCAAGCTGCATAGACGACAGAAGGTCTACCACAGGGTACTGTGTTTTTGTAGGAGGAAACCTGGTTTCATGGAGAAGCAAGAAACAGTCAGTGGTAGCACGGTCGACAGCTGAAGCAGAATACAGAACAATGGCTCTAGGAGTATCAGAATTGCTATGGGTAAAAGCGCTGCTGACAGAGTTGAAGCTAGACAAGGGGACACCATTGCACCTTCTGACCGATAGTCAAGCTACGATAAGTATAGCGAACAATCCGGTTCAGCACGACAGAACGAAGCACATCGAGATCGATCGATTCTTCATCAAGGAAAAGCTAGAACAAGGGATACTGAAGATTGACTATGTTCGCTCAGAAGAACAAGTGGCAGACTGTCTGACTAAGGGTCTTAGTTCATTGAGTCTGTCAAAGCTATGTAACAAGATGGGGATGATTAATATCTATCGCCCATCTTGAGGGGGAGTGTTGAGAGTAAATAAGGGACTTTAGTCCCACATCGGTTAGATGTAATATGAAGAGGGGTTGCACCCTCTATAAGTAGTAGGCAGTAGCCCTCAATAATATCATCTGAGAAATTAGCCTCATTTCTACAGTCTTATGTCATGTGATTACAAGTATAGAAAAATACTGATGCTGTTAACTTTAACTAGTTGGATGAACTCTAACAAGATTCAAGGCTTTTCACTAGTTCCATTAATAAGGTGCGTAGAACATCACCTACACCACCTGATTATAAGTGCCTTACGTCATGTGCACTTAGACTTGAAATAGTTAAAAACAATCTCATGACATTTTTCATTGACCAGGTACGCTACATAGTTTATGATCTAAAGGTTTTACTCAACATTCGCGATATGTTCTACCAGTATAAAGTTCCATGCTTTAAATATCTCACAAAAAATAGCTTTTATACATATTGATTTCTGATACATACACAACAGTTGCAGGGACTGTTTCTTGACATTCCTGATGGTGGAGATGATAGTCACAGATGATGGCAATGACGTGGTTCCAATGTTGACAGTGGTGTTTGGTGATGGTGATGGTAGTGAATTTGTGTAATATTTTGTATAATTTAATTAATTTTGTGGATACATTAAACTTGTAGACTGGTAATTTGGTGATTACATGTAGAATCTTAAACTTATGATGGTTGTCATAGAAGCGAAGGTTGTTTGGTATTATGTACAAGTTCTCAACACTCATTTCTTAATTATGTTTAGTTAAATTGTTTGGATCTTTTTTATTTATTCTGTTGATTGTATACAGGTTTACGGGGGAATCAAGTTGTAAACAAGAGTTTAGGTGGTGGACAAATTAGCAGTTATGTTGTTATCTTCTTTCGCTTTGGGCATTTCTCACGTTAAATATAGTAAAAGTAATTTTTCTTATCAGATAGAAATTGCAATATTCAAGTTCGGCAAGAATAGCCTTTACTGAAGCGTATATTGTCACAAAAATTCCAACGGTATAGGTTGTCCTGGTCGAGAACAAAGGAGGGTGAAACGGTGAAGAGTGGCGTTGTAGTATTCCAAGGTAGTGAAAATCTTTATGAGGATTGGAAATGACAAGGAATAAAGGGTTGATGTTGAGTATGAATGATATATCGTCTTTTTCAAATTGTAAATCCAAAAGAGAACACTTTAGTATTAGACTTGAGATTGTAAACCCAAAAAAGAGCACTTAAGTGTTAGAATGACTAAAATCATAAATTAAAATTATATTCACAAATTAGTTTGACTAATGCATCATTATGAATATCCAATGGATATTCTGTCGTACAACAGTAATACTAAATATTATTTGTAATAGATTGACTGTTGAAGTGTTTTTTGCTACAGGTTTTTATTGCTCACTTTCCACCGCAATATCTCTTCATCTTTTAGTAATTAATACATTCAACACTAGTAGTAAACATTGTTTCTATTGTTATGTATATGGTTTTATCAAGTGATTTTCTTCAACTTTCAGTTGAAAAAAAATAAGAATCAGAAGAATCTAAGAAATTTTGTATACAACAGTTACCACACAACCACAATGATAAATAACAAGGGCACAAATACAACCATGACAAAAGGACACAATATGGACAAGATACTGATTTGGTGTATCCTTGCTCATGTTGTGTTTGTGTCGGTGCAGATGTCATGTAATTATCATATCCAATTTTTTAGTATCATTTATCCTTGTATATTTTGGCTTGTCCACGGATGCCACGGGATACGGCGTGACACCAATAACAAATGCATATATCTTTTTATTTGTCACATTACTTTGTAGGCACCTTCCCATGTCAACTTTTTGAAAGGTTTCACTCTTGGGTACCTCAGGATGCCAGATTTTTGACACCAATGTCAAGTATCCCAAGTAAAACCGGTTCTCACAAAATCCCACTTTTGCAAAGTTTACAAGTTATACCCCAAATATAAACGTAAAAGTAGTACAAGTGAAACGCTCCAATACCCTATCTTATCTTATGTATCCTAAAGTCAAGATGTTAAGCAATGGTCAAAGGGAAAAAGTTAATAAAATAGATAGAGGAAATGCATGCAAAAAGCTTTTCCACAGAGTATAACAATTTCCTATCCAAGTGAAATAATTCAATTTGTCAACTAGCATCAATACAAGCATATCTTTTAAAAAGATATAACGTAGTGTCTTTAATGCTACATAATAGTGTAGTCAGAATAGTGCATCTTTAGTACATCTTTTGTAATATTTTGGCACAGATATACATAGCAAAATTGAGACCATTTCCCCCCTTTTTAGTTCCAGATTTTCTCTCTTTACAAGAACATTACCGTTTTAGTCTATTAAAGTAAGAAGTTAGTTTAATTAAAGAACATTCGAGATTAATTATCCAAGTATTTTCATGATACTTTTTCAGTAAAGAATCATAGGAGATTAATAACCAAGTATCCCCTTTCAGATATTTTAGCTATAAAACAATTTCGTCATCTTTGTTCCTCAACAAGTCCCAAGTTCGCTATCCATTCAATATCAATTTCAATTCTCAATTGTCCTTAAAAAATTCTTATTGATCCCAAATTTAGACCAAGAAGGCCTTCACAACTGCCACCATCACCCAAGAACGTAAGTAGTTTGGAAGACCCTAATTCTATTTTTCTTTGAATTTGTATTTGCAAAATTTTTGCAGCCCAACATTTTTTTTGTTTCTATGGAAGTAGGGCTTAACTTTTAGAATTGAAATTCTTCAATTTTAAAAGGAAGATGGATGATGATCAAGTAGAAGCCCCCTTGGTTGCTAACTTCAATGGCAATCCTCGCATCCAATGGACTCCTGTGCTCCATGAAAGATTTGTCCTGGCCGTTAAGGAACATGGAGGGCCATTTGGTTTGTTTTGTTTTCTCTGCTCGTTATCTCGTTTTAGCAATTATAAGTTCTCTCTCTCTCTCTCTTTTACTTTTGGATCATTCATATTCGTGCATTTCTGGATAGTTTAATATTGATAGTAACGATTCATTTGAAATCTCAAAATGGTCTTAAGAGGATTTGGTTTTTGTAATTTTTATATTGACAACATATTATTGTATTTCTATATGCAAGTCATTTACATGGAAAAGATGGATTAAGCTATTTAGATTACAAACAAATATTGATAACTTAGTCTTATGGGGGGAAATCAAATCCTCTATTGACATAATGTTTGCACTTCCGGTTCTTCCTCCATAGAGTGACTATGACAATTCGAGAATTATCTACAATATACTCAAGCAACAATATACTAAATTTCATTTTTTGTGTGTCCAATTAAAGTAATACCGAGTTAGTCTATAACTGACTAAACCCATCAATAAATAAGTATTCAAATCTTGAATCAGACACACATAAATATTCTATAACTTGACATGACTCAACTCAACCAAAAAAAGTTGGCTTTATAGATTACCGACAACATCTCGAATAACCTGAAATAGAGAGCAAATTCCTACGACTTTCTTTGGTTTCTATCGAAGGTTTATAAATAAATAACTAGCATTAAACTTTGTATGTGGTATGGGGGCATTGGGAGTGTTAAATACTCAAATATACAAGTTTTTAAATTACATTCTATAAAGTAATTTAGATCGTCCAAGAGCCTTAATACTAACTGCTATTCACACAAGTTTGATCAAGTCTCTATTACTCTTAACACAAGCAATTATTGGTTATCTTCATTTAAAGTCCAAATATGATATTAAGAGTGTAGTAGCAACGCATATAGCAAGACATACTCTACTTTACCAACCATTTAAATGTACTGGACATCTTTGTATATTCCTTTTGAATTTTTCGTTGTCCTTTTTGCGAGGACAAGTCACAACTGCTACGACCCCCCAAAACACACACACTAAGTTTGAAACTTGGGTAGATCAATTCCCTAGGGTTATTCTCATCTGCCCTTTTATGCCCCCTTATGTCCTTGTTATAAGTGAAAAACGGCACGAAAGAAGGCATTATATAAAAGGCAAGGTAAACTATATGAAAAATAATATACAGCAAGCAACAAGCAGTGCATCCAGCATCTGTAATATTGTTTCTATCTGCTTAGTTCAACATTGCATAACTTTTTTGATAAACATGTTAACTTACATATGAGTGATGGCTCCAATTGCGAATTGCAGTAGCAAAACCAAAGGCAATAAAGGACACAATGGGAGCACATGGGCTTACTCTCCGCCACATTAAGAGTCATCTTCAAGTAATATCTACTTCTCCCACAGAAAAACACTACCTTATTTCTAGACTAGACTTTATTTTCCTAATTTGTTTACTTCAGTATATTAACATAATAATATAGTTTGGGGATAAATTTGTTAAAGATTTTATTGTTGCATCCAAGTTTCATTTACGAATTAATAGTGATGCCTTAATATTGTGTCAACTGTCTTGAAATATTAGAAATATAGAGCAACCTTTGTTGCTGAGAGAAGTAGGAGTGACATGAAGAATGAGGAACAATCAGAAGATGGTAGTATTTTTCTAAATTCTATTCATTCTGAATTAAGTTTTTATTTAAAAAATAGCAATACTTGAATCATAATTCTCACCTCCTATGTATCGTTTCCCCAGCTAACAGTGCACCTTTGCCCAATATGGTGGTTGATGCTGATGCTGATGCTGATGCAATGGGGTAAGTAAAAGTAGCAAAACAATAGATTCCTTAATTGGTAAGATCACTCAAGAGAGAAAAATAATAATATTTCTAATGCGAAGAAGTCTACCACATGCAGAGGCCATGAGGTTTACGATGTTTCTCAAGTTCAAACTGGAACAGAAGGAATATTTTCTTCAGCACCCACTCCTTATGATATTGGGTAAGAAAAATTTATAATTAGGAAGAATCTTCATTAATTGCTAAAAATGTCCCAAAGAACAAAATTCAGTATTTTTTAGATCTACCACATACAGAGGCCATAAGTTTCATGATGTATTAGAAGTCCAAAATGGAATAGAAGGAATCCCTTCTCAGGTGCCTGCTCCTTATGATGTTGGGTAAGATATTATAATTGTGAAGCATCTTGATTAGTTGATAAAACATCCAGACAATAAAATCACTGTTTTGAGGTTTAATAAATGCAGAGGCCTTGAAGTTCATGGTGTATCAGAAGTTCCTATTGGAACAGTAGGAGTCCCTACTACTTATGATGTCGGGTACAATGATTCATAACTTCAAAAAATATATATTAATTGGTAAAAGCATTCATCAAGAAAAGTTCAAAGTTTCTAATGGAAGGGAGTCTACCGCATGCAGACACCAAAATGTTTATGGTTTATGTCCAACTAGAATTGAAGAAAGCCCTTATCTGATGCCTGCTCATAATATTGGGTAAGATTATTCAGAATGGTGAATATTTTTCAGTATCTGATAAAAAGGCATTCACAGAAGAACGAAGTATGATGTTTCTAATGCACAAAATCTAAATGCAGAAGTCATGAAGTTTACAATATATCGGGACTTCAGATTGGAACTGATGATATCCAGGGGGCAGATAAGGTATATCTTCATTTTGACTTTCCTAAAACAAGAATGAAACATCTTGACAGAAATGGAAAACATTATAACTTAAATCATATCCATCTAACCAATGTATATATCTTGAATACATCTGATTTCGTTTTATAGTTCATATTCAACTCACGTTTGGATGAACTAAACAATTTTACTTATACAAGTCCCTCAAAATGAAACAAGTTGATTCTTACACATTTCTATACTATTTGTTAACATAATTAGTTCTCTTTGTATATATCTTCAAACAAGTTGATTCTTACACATTTCTTACTTATACTAGTCCCTGATGATATCCAGGGGGCAGATAAGGTATATCCTTCATTTTAACTTTCCTAAAACAAGAATGAAACATCTTGACAGAAATGGAAAACATTCTAACTTAAATTATATCCATCTAAGCAATGTATGTATCTTGAATACATCTGATTTCATTTTATAGTTCATATTCAACTGTCACTTGTCACGTTTGGATGAACTAAAAACAATTTTACTTATACAAGTCCCTCAAAATGAAACAAGTTGATTCTTACACATTTCCATGCTATTTGCTAACATAATTAGTTTTCTCTTTGCTCCTTGTTTCTTCCTGGGGTCTCAGGAGTACACTGATACGTTTACAGATGGTAGATGCACAAATGATAAAGGAAAGCAAATAGAAGGTGGGACTATATGCTTATACTCACTTTTGTTAACTATTTCTCATTCATAGTAAAAGTACATAATTAAACAAACTTACCCACCTAACTTTTGATGATAGATTCTGCCTCTGTCATGGACTTGCAAAGTGAGGTTATCTGGTCACCAGATTGGGAGCCAACTCCTTATGACATGGGGTAATATGATCTATAATTTGAGAACCATTCAATAGTTAGCCTAAACATCCATATTTGTAATTATTGCTATAAAAATTATAAATTCTAATTAAAGGTAATTACTGCGTGCAGGGACCAGGAATTTTACGGTGAACCAACAACACTATTGGGAATAGAGGGTGGATTCAACATGCCACTAGAGGTATATCTGCTTACCACTATCTCAAACAAATCAGAAACATGTACCAAGGCTTGACCTTTCACATTCTTGTCTTTGATCAATATATAAAACTTTTCCTTTTGCCACTTGCACACTTCACTAGAAGCTAATATACTTTATGAAAATAAGTATAGCAACATCATGACAGAGTGTAAATGAATATATTATGTTAGGTAGTAAGAACAAGCATTTTCAAGCAGGAATTTACTTGTGTTTAACATGTCTCAGGCGCGGGCTCTTTGGTCACCAACAAGCGTGGAATATTAATGTCTTTCTAGCTCTTCAATAGACTCAAAATTTGTACCTAATATTTGTCGATGACACGTATGATACTTGTCAGAGGCATTTCTCAATCGTGCCATCTGGCATCACCCATCTTAGATTCATTTTTTAGCTCATATTTGTTCATTTTCAATTCTTTTTACTGGCTTTACTATTAGACCATATATACCCATGTGAGTAATAAAATAGAAAATGCTTTGTATCTTGTTGGATGTCGATAAAAATCCACAAAATAAACCACCTTCATCTAGCTAGTTATTGGGAGATGTCGAAGTAGTCGAATGCAAATAAGTGCAAATGTTCCCTTCATGAATATTTCCTTTTATCTTTTTCTCTTGTTTCATGTTTTCTGGTAATTTTCATAATATTTCTTCTGTGTTCTTATATTCTACAAATTATATTTGATTCATTTTTCATCACTATTATCATGCAAGCCGTCTCTCATCAAAATGGTGTCATCTAGAATAAAGTTCCATAATAGAATTGTTAAATATTTCACGACCGGCTCTCGACTTGGTGTCTATCTGTTACCCCAAGATAAATATGAGCATCAGAGGTCCCTACCATAAAGCATAGATGTCCTCTTGGCAAGTGGGTAGGCCTACTTTCTGTCTATACAATTTAAGCTCCTGCAACCAAGGAGCACCCTCTAACTTCATAGACTATAAATAATCTAAATGAAGATGTACAACCATATCTATAAGGAATTGCATTCATCTTGTAGAAGAACATGATAGGTTTTAGGGTTATTTAGGATAAGGTTATTAGGTTAAGTCATGGATATAATTTATATTTATAGATTAATCCATGGCATAGTTACGAAACTACTAAAACTATCAAGTTATCCGATCCCCCCCCTCCTCTTGAAAGTGACAGTTGAGATGCGTCTGATATCAATTTTGATACCAAAAACGCAAACCATTTCACGGGACTAGTTTACTTCCATATTGAGTATATGAGTATATATTGTAGACTCATTAGAATTTTTATATATTGTTATAATTGTATTCTTGACTACTACAGAAGAAGAAAAAAGTATCTTCTTTATAGAAAGTATGTTGGTTATTCCTTAATATTATTTCTCTCCGTTAAGGTCATCGTTCCTTTTCTTCCTTCATCTCCAAGACCACGACTTTCCAATCTCAGCGTGATATCAAACCAGGATTCATGATCCCCAAAGGAGAAACCGAGTAGTCACCTTCTTCAAATGTTCCGTCTCCCTGAGGTGTTGTCATCTTTCTTATGGGTATATTATAATACATGATATGTATCTCACGATACTACATATACACAATACAATTTGTTGAGTGATACGAGGGACACAACTTTTCTTACAATGTTATTGTTATCCTTCTTCACCGACGGTGTAGACAAGGGGTGGATGATGATGAAGAACAAAATGAAACTAAAAATTGTGTATATAGAGTTGGAAGAAAAAAAAATTGAAAGAGAAAAAATGATTTGTTAAGGAATGGAATGAAAGAAGAAAATGATAAGCATGATCTTCTCTCCCTCTATTGAAACCCAAATCCAAAAAAAGAATGGGAGAAGAAAAAGCAATGGTCAATTCCATCGCTACAATGTTATTTGCCTCCCTCCCAGCTATGTTGGTCGTCTCCCTTGCCATTTTCGCGTATAGTAATTTCAACAATCATAAGCATCACTTTGTCATTTGTAAACTGCTAGTTCTCCCTCAATCTTGCTTGCAATTCCTCCTTAGTCGGTGCCGATTTCCTTTTTTCTTTTTTGTTGCAACTTGCAAGTTATACATGTTTTGTAACATTTTCAACTTGAAGGGGAATATGAAATGTTTTAGGTTTATTTCGGGATCAATAAGTTATTTGGTTCTATTAAATTTAGTCAATTAGTATATTTATTGATTGAGTCAAGAGTATACCTTTCCATATTGAGTGTACAAGTCTATATCCAAGGTTCTAAACGGCGATAGGCGGATGCGCGGCGAAGAGAGTCCACCTACCGCCTAGGCACCGCATAGGCGCCGCCTAGGTGGTTGATACATTTTGGACATTTTTTTACTATTTTACCACTGTTTTTGCATAATATGCATATTTTAAGGGTGTTCCATGCATAACTAAGTCGTAGAACGAAGATTTATGAAGTTTTAGTTTTGTAAAAGTGAACCATAGACCCATAATACTTGCAAAACCTTTTGGCCAAAACATCGTGTTAGGTATTGCTCTGCCTAGGCGTCCGCCTACGCCGCCAAATCTCCGTTGGCCGCCTACGCCGCCTCACCTCCGCCTACGCCGCCAAATATCTGTTGGCCGCCTACTCCACCGCCTATCACAAAGAGACAGAGACCGCCTACCGCCTAGGCGCTGCCTCGACAGCCGCGTCAACCGCCATTTAGAACACTGTCTATATCGTATCATTGACTTATTAGATTCTTTCTATATGGTCGATTAGTGTATTCTTGATCATTATAAATATGAAAAATGCCTCCTCTAGAGAGTATGTTGGTTATTCTAAAAATTCTCTATTCAATTATACTCTATGTTAGAACATTTTTGTGATTGTGGGTTGGTCACTATCCCTTCTCTTCCACCAGAGTCCTTTCCTACTACCTTTTGAATTTCAACCATCTCTATGCACACTACCAAAGAGTAAGGAGGGATGACATTCCATATTTGGATATTTGTGGATTTCAAATTATTAGGCATTTTTTGTGAATTTAGGATTTGATATATAGTAGAATAAATAACATGAGATTCATCATTATCAGGTGCTTCTCCCATCAAAACAGGGACGCCAATAAATGATTTTGAGATTATTGCATGAATATGTATATCAAGCTTTAGAATGTCAAATATTTGAATAACTTCTTGTCAGATATTCCAAGATTGGCCGAAACTATCCAAAACTAGCTGACACTATCCAAGTGAATCCAAAATCTGCATTGTTTTTATTTTCCGTCATCTTACCACAAGTAATATGATTTATGTAAATGTCTTTATATGGCCACCTTCTTAAAGATAAAGTATGATAAAAAAGATAATCAAGGGAACAGTCTTCTAGTGCTTAGATTTCGTTTGAGTTGGCCTACAACATAAGAGATTTATGATATCAACTATTTCTCAAAATAACTTAAAACTACATAAATAATGCATGATCCTATATTTAACTAACACTTCAATTTGGATCTGTTTAAAATGTTAATTAAAAAAAATGAAATTTGAAACTCTACAACGTAAACTATTTAAATCAAAAACCATAAAGAGGGACTCACATAGAAAATTTGAGATTTAAACCTTGGTATGATTTACATCTTTATTTTAGACTAAGGTGTAGTTCTTGACCTTCCCCTTGGGGCATAGTTCGAGGTATCGGCCGATACAGATATCGAAACCAATACCTAAATCATCAAAATTCCAAAACTATCAAAACTGCCAAAACTACCAAAACCAACAAATTCAAAACCACCAACCCCTATCCCACCCCAACCCCCGAAACCAACCAAAGACTTGCAATTAAGAAAGGGCCAATAAAACCGGTTTGCGAACCATGTCTCAGGATTAAATGGATAGCGTATATATGTGTGTGCATATAGTAAACCATTTTTACCATTGTCATGTTCCATCTTTGTGTTCGTATATGTTCTTTTTAGTGTGTAAGACTCATGATCTTTCTTTTCAGGATCCTCAGAATTATACGGGTAGCCATGACATTAGTAGCTATAATAAAGAAGGAACAATGGGAGTGCATCCAAAGAATGGTAATATTTTATTTAACACTTCTCTTTCTGACCAATTAAAGGCACTGATTTACGTCATATAACAAAAGAATACCTTTTTTTGAAACCACAGTTTTATCACATCAGTTTGAATGCCCAACCGACATCATGCCTTTGTGTCAAATGTTGCCAACTCCTTATGGAATGGGGTAAGGTTATCTATCAATTGGAAATATCTCATCATCAATTAGTGTGCATGTCCAAAAAAAAAGAGAACTATATTCTCTTGACATAATAAATAACTTTACATGCAGAGGCCATGAACTGTATGATGGATTGAGTTTACAACGATCAATAGGAAGTGGAATTCAGCAAGTTACAGATGTATGTCTTAGTGTGTAACATTGTTAGGTTTTGTCTCCATGTACATCTGTGTACTTCTTAGTGTCTAAGGCTCATGATCTTTCTTTCCAGGGATCTCAGAATTATACGAGTAGCCTTGATATTACTAGCAATGATAAAAGAAAAGGGACAATGGGAGTGCATCTAGAGGAAGGTATTATCTTATTTAACACTTCTCTTTCTGACTAGTTAAAGGCACTAACAAATGTAATATAACAAAACAAATACCTTTATTTGAACCACAGTTGTTGCACATCAGTTTGAATGTCCAACCAACAACATGCCTTTGTGTCATATTCCACCAACTCCTTACGGAATGGCGTAAGATTACCTATCAATTGAAAATCTCTCTTCATCAGTTGATATGCATGTCCAAAAACAAAAACTAAATTGCTTAACATAATAAATAATTCTACATGCAGAGGCCATGAATTTTATCAACGATCGAGTCAGCAAAGAGCAATAGAAAGAGGAGTTCAAGAAGCTAGATATGTATGTCTTAGTGTGCAACATTATTATGTTCTATCTACCAGTATATATTTGTACTTCTTGGTGCACAAACTCGTGATCTTTCTTTCCAGGAATCTCAAAATTATATGGGTGATCTTGATAATAGTAGCAATAATAAAGGAAAAGGAACAATGGGAATGAATCTAGATGATGGTAATATTGTATTTAAAGCTTCTCTTTATGACCAATTAAAGGCACTAATTTATGTAATATAGCAAAATAAATACCTATTCTTTGAATCACAGTTGTTGCACATCACTTTGAATACACCGACAACATGCCTTCGCGTCATATGTTGCCAACTCCTTATGGAATAAGGTAAGATGATATATTGAAAATATCCCTTCATCAGTTGGTGTGCATGTTCAAAATAAGAACTATATGCTCTTGACATAATAAATAATTCTACATGCAGAGGCCATGAATTTTATGATGGATTGAGTATGCAAAGAGCAATGCAAAGAGGAGTTAAACAAACTAGAGAGGTATGTTTTAGTGTGTAACATTGTTATGTTCCATCTGCATGTTGTACTTCTTAGTGGGTAAGGCTCATGATCTTTCTTTCCATGGACCTCAGAATTATACAGGTAGCCTAAATATTGGTAGCAATCAAGAAGGAAAAGGAACAATTGGAATGCATTCAGAGGACGGTAATATTTCATTTAATGCTTCTCTTTCTGACTAATTACATGCACTAAATTATGTAATTAATAAAATATGCATCTTTCTTTGAGCCACAGTTGCAACTCACTTAGAATGCCCAACTAACATGTCTTCGTGTCATGTGCTGCCAACATCTTATGGAATGGGGTAAGATGGTCAATTGAAAATAGCTCTTCATTGGTTGGTGTGCATGTCAAGAATGTCAATAAACAAGAACTATATTGTCTTGACATAACAAATAATTCTACATGCAGAGGCTATGAATTTTGTGGTGGATCAAGTGTTCAAAGAGGACCACAAGGAGGAGTGCAACAAGCAAACGAGGTATGCATGTTTATTTCACTCACATTAAAACATTCAGAACATATGTGCTTTCAAATAAAACAAAGACTTAACACCTAGAACCAACATAATCCTCACACATGTATTTGATTCTTTAATATTATAAACAAATTTAATTTTCAAAATCTTACTTGTGGCGATTGCAACAGGTTGACAAGATGATTGAAGATGATGAAAATAGCAAATATATGAAGTCCTTGATGGTGCAGGCATACCAGTTGTTCAATTCAGACTGGCCGAACTCAACCACCCTACCCAAGCAATAAGTGATGAATTTCATTCTCAGTATTTAAATAAAATTTACATTTCAAGATATGGTCTATAATGTATATCTTTCGTCTTGGCTTGTAAGACAGTTTGTAAGGGAGGATCTTTCATTTTATAAGATACTGAAAGCAATAATGTAATGTCGAACTCTTGCAAGGCTTATGACCTTAGCCTTCTTACATTTGAAGCTAATCTGCTATTGGTATAATCTTGTTATATCAAGAAGCATAAGAAGGGAAGCTTCTGAACTTATCAAGGCAGTGGTTCATGTTTGAAAAAAAAAATCAGATGCAAATTTACAGGTAACATATTCAGTTTGTAGCAAGAACCAGAGGCCTTCTACTACATGGAACAAGGCATTTTTGGGTAAGTACCAATGTATATCCTAGGGCTTGACAAAAGAAAACAAACATGCAGATTTTATGTCTAAATGGTAGTTATACTAATCTGTAGAATGGGACCAAAGAATATGACTAGCATCTATGAGTTGGACAAAACAAGGGACACAATATGTATTGCAGGATGCAAGAACAAATTCAGTAATGAATTATATGGGAAGTCGAGGGTTGAGACTTCAATGGAAAGAAACCATACACAGACTTCTTGTCTAAATAGGGATTGGTTAATCTAGTAGCATGGAAAACCAAGAATATGGTCTAATGGAAAGAAGTTGTACAGGGTAGCAACAATATTGCAGGATGCAAGAACATATTAAGCAATGATTGTATGGGCAAGTACAAGGTTGACATTCTTCCTACCTATTTTTGGCATTGACATAAATGTTAACATTCTTAACAAATTAACCACCACTATGAAGTGCTTATAATTTTTCATTGTAAATATGTAACTGAAAAATAGGCACTTGTGATTCACATCGACTAGACATTGATTACTTGGTTCACTAGCACAATACATTTGCAAGATCAATTATAAAAATAAATCAATTAGATGATGAGAAATGTGATTAATTATTCTGGAATGTAAGGTTAATAATATTATGTATATATATGATAAACAAAACTAGATATTAAAAGATGATTTAATTTATCCACATAGATATAAATAGATACTTTTGTGGTTCATATGGGCAACATTTAAGGGTAAAGTGCAAAAAACCCCTCGTTAAATTTGTGTTTTTTGCACTAAAAGACTCCATGCTCTTAAATTGCCAAAAGTATGAATTAAGCTCATTTTGCCCCCAAATGACAATTTTACCCCTGCCCCCCCCCTCCTTCTTCGGCTGTGTTCGCCGGCGAGGAGGAGGAGGGGGGTGCGCTCGCCGGCGACCGGCGACGGAGGCGGAGGGGGGGGGGGGGTCGGGGCCGGCGAAGGAGGAGGAGGAGCGAGGGGGGGGGGTGTTCGCCGGCGAGGGAGGAGAGGGGGGGGGCTGTTCGCCGGCGAGGGAGGAGGGGAGGGGGCTGTTCGCCGGCGAGGGAGGAGGGGGGGGGGGCTATTCGCCGGCGAGGGAGGAGGGGAGGGGGCTGTTCGCCGGCGAGGGAGGAGGGGGGGGCTGTTCGCCGGCAAGGGAGGAGGAGGGGGGGGTGGGTCGGGGGGAGGGGGGCTGTTCGCCGGCAAGGGGGGAGGAGGGGGGGGGGGGTGGGTCGGCGGGGGGGGGGGGGGGTGCTGTTCGCCGGCGAGGGAGGAGGATGGGGGGGGGTAGGTCGGGGGGGCTGTCGCCGGCGAGGGAGGAGGAGGGGGGGGGGTGGGTCGGCGGGGGGGGGGGGGGGCTGTTCGCCGGCGAGGGAGGAGGAGGGGGGGGTGGGTCGGGGGAGGGGGGGTGGCTCGCGGCGCCAGCGCCGCCGGAGGGGGGAGGGGAGAGGTTAGAGGGGAGGGGGAGGGGTAGTTTAGGTATAAATTTTTTAAAATTTGGCGGGAAGGGCCTAACCGAGCGGATGTATAATCTAAGGAGGGGTAAACTGCAAAAAAAGTCTAAAAGGTCTTTTAGTGCAAAAGGCAGAAATTTAGCGAGGGGTTTTTTGCACTTTACCCCAACATTTAATTATTCCTTTGAAAAAAGTGGAGATAATTAAGATGAAACAAATATTTGATTTTGTATTTATCTAATTAAATGTATAATGTGATTCTAGATCTTGGATTACACTTATGGTTAATCAGAGATGGTGCACAAAGTTTTATATGAGAGAAAGATTAGCAGGAATTAGAGAAATTAGCAGGTTTCATAACAATAATTACAAAGATACCCATTATTCAATATTTGCTTTAGACAAACTTAATTGATTGTCTTTTAGTATTTTCTTTTTCCGGGCAGGAAGAATTAGAAAATCAGCCAGAAAATAAAATAAATATAACCCTAAAGTAATTAAGAGTACCAAAATCCCAGGAACGGTAGCTTCCCAGCGTGGTCCCTGTGTACGTCAGCCCTTGGGCGGCAAAGCAGCTGAGTGCCTATGTCATGGAAAATGCATATTTAAGTCATGGAAGTAGCCACTCCCTATGTTCCACTGACAGGGATACATGAGATAACATGGAGACAGCACCAGTTTGGCATATGTACATGTTTTGCCGTGTCTAATGTGTTTCCGGACATGACACCTATTTGCATGGAAAAGGCAGATTTAAGTGATGGAAAGTCTCCCAATGTTGCTATGACAAGGACACACATGAGATGTATAAACGATGACACGGAGACAACACCAATTTTGGCGTATGTACATAACTTTTGCTTGTCTGTAGGTGTTCAAACTTGTCACCTGCTTCAAGTGTACTTCGTCCTAGGACTCTACATAAAGTGGGGGTAAGAGAACAGGAAGGAGCATTTGGTGGCATTGGGACACCCCTTCAATGCATCAATGCAAGGTAGACAAGTCTACCAAAGAAAATGTATGAAATTGCAGTAATGATTTTATAGAATACAATATTGCTCCACTAACCCATATTCTACTTAATTATATAACCAATAAGGTATTGCCTGGCGCGACATTAAGACTTGTTGCTTGCATCTTGGAGGATGCAGGTTCGAGTTACGGAAACAGTCTCTCCATATTTATAGGGGTAAGGTTGCGTACATCGTGACCCTTCCAAACCCTGGGTAAACGGGAGCCTCGTGATACTGGAACGCCCTTTTTTCAAGTCAAATCCTAATCTTGAACTTCTACAACAAGAAATAATTTTCAAGTTATATAGAACATAACAAAGAAGTAGAAGGAACCTAATTCTAGCAGCACAACCAATGTACTGTTTCTGCAAGACACAGGCAAACTGGAAGGACGAAATTCCAACTTGGAGTCTTGTGACATAATCAGAATAGGAGTTCTCTTCTAAAATAAAATGGACTTCAAGATATGATCCAGAAGCCCAATTGTAGAACCAGAAACCAACAGTTCTGCTCTAATTCGTGGAGTATTGTAACAATCAGGATTGGGGACCTCGCTTTCACGGTAAATATAATGGTTCATCACCATCATCATCATAATTTGAGCTCTCATATGAGAATGGAGTTGGCTATGGAGCATAAGAAAGCTCCATAAAAAGATTTTACAAAGTTGTTATGATCACATATCAACCTGACGTCAACCCTCTATGGCTCTATGTTGGTGCCGAATTACTAGCCAGGTAGCTATGAGCATGTGAAGGTAATGCTACAAAACCCGTGTGAATAGTTGGCAGGAAGGTAGACTTACCATCTACCATTTAGATGTGCAGTTTAAGCTCATGGAACCAAGGAGCACCCTCCAAGCTCCTCTAGACTATAAAGAATCTAGACAAAGAGGTAGCATGATATATACAAGTTTCTGTAAGGAATTACATTTACCTCTATGACACTTTAAACCAAAGAGTGAAAACGATTGACAATCCCCAAGAGTAAATATAATGGTTAATCACAAAAGTTACATATTACATGATCAACCCCACATGGTTAGCTTTCTCCTGCAAACTTTAATTACTTAACTATTTATCTGGGAGCTTATATATTAATCATTCTTTTGATTATATGAAAATCTAATTTTTGTTGTTGATTTTTTATTAAATTTTTAACCCAAATTTTACTTATTCTAATGTTGAACAAACTATGATTTATATATAAATGACATTATACTAAAAGTCATTTTCCGAAACCATATGATGGAGTATTTTCTTATTTTAGTATAGCTTGTAGTGATAACTAATATAAACAATTAATATAAAATGGCTAGATTTTCAACTACTCCATGAGTTTTTTTAACATACCAAATACGGCATGAAATCAATGATGTTTATACGCAAACTTACTGGTTATTTTGGTATCTAAAAATCCGCTCATGGTTCTTTCCCAAATTCCTTGTCATTATGCTAAAAAGTAGTTTACTTCCCATATGGAAAATAGTAGTATGGGCTTTAATAAGTAAGACTAGTCATAGTTCATACATACATATCTGGAAACTAGCATGAGTTGCATTTGATAACTTGAGGCACATTCAGAAATGTAGATACTTCTTCTAGAAAAAATGTATTGGCTTCTAAGAGCCTTCACACAATGGCTTTTGAATGTCCTTGTGACTACGCCCATCTTAATTCTTCTACATATATATTCTGCATATGTGGATTAGAATAAAAGTGCCCAAGAAAGTAAACACCATGCTCACCTTAATTCTTCTACAAATACAATCTGTATATATGAATTAAATAAAATTGCCCAAGCAAATTATCACTTGCTGCATCTCACCTTTTAGAATTACAGTTTGCCTTTCCAGAAAAGAAGAGAATAAAGAAAAGAAAAAACCTTTCAGCATTATCAACACTTGAAGAGTAACTATTTTGATAAATCGGTATACTTATTCAAATATTTTCTGGTCCAGCATGTTGTCATCCATATCTTTGCTTACTTATTTCTGACTTAGTGTACTAAACTTTGCATGTCTCATATATGGAAGAGCTGATTATTCTGTACTGCCCAAGGTATGGCCAATGCTAGAGAAGTTTTGGATGCAAAAGAGGAAGTCCCTTGTATCTATAGTTATAGGTTGAACTAAAAATGAACAAATAATCTACGAGGGTGAGATGTTTGTGAATACCACAAATTTCCGAGGCATTGGGAAGAGATGAATCAGTAGTTCACGACATCGTCAGAGATTGACAAAAAAGGTAGCAAGAGCTACCAATAAAATGCTTGGACTAATTGAGGATGTATCTACCAATTTCTAGTCAGACATGTCACCTTAAATCACCAAAGAGGAGGTGACATCGGGAGTTTTGGATTCACAACTTCCTACTCATAATTAGTTCCCCAAGCTGTTAGAAGTGAACTTGATCAAGAAAAGAAGATCAGCATGGTGCAAATAAACAACAAACCAACCTCTTCTAAGAAGTTTTTCTTGATTGTAATATCAAAAAGGAATGGGAATGAAAGAAGGAAAATGGCGATATGGAAGGAATTTGAGAAATGCTATTGCAAGAAGCCTAGATATATATAGAAGAAAAATGCAGGAAATCCATATTTGAAGTCTGCAATTATTAGAAACTTAGGGTGTCTACATGGAAATATTTTAAATTAATGGGAAACCAATGTAGAAAAACTTTAGATTGACAGGTTTGTCTCATGTTTATAAATTTGTTACCTTCATATTTTAGTTACTGCAAAAGCAATTTTCCGAAGGTGGGAAACATAATCCCTCCAAAATAGATGGATAGTTTATTTTCCATTGGAAATGGAATAATTGGTAAGGTTGAGAACAAGGTTAGCACTATTGGTATTGGATTGGCTTCACTCTTTTTATAAGTACCAGTATCAACAGCTTTCAGTAGACGTTTTTGACAATTTCTGCAGTTTTATATCGGAGTTTTGGAGTCACTTGTTTCAGAAAACCAAATACTTCAATTTTATAAGAAACTAAAAAAATATTTGACACATTTAGGGATAATTTTATATACATTCAACATTGAGGAATTGTTCACCCATAATGGATATTATTGTATTACTTGTTTTTAGATCAGATACACCTGCATAAATAGTTCTGAATGGATTAATATTAACATGGAGAATGATGTGAATATATAGATATGCTTTGAAAAACAGTAATGGTGACAATGTGTAGGATGTCGATTTTGGATACAAGTGAATGAATTTATCGACATTGTTTTTATTATATTTGACTCTTTTCTTTAGATATTCTCTTGATTAAATTGACCGAGAAAGAAAGTCCTAATGTCAGAATCAGAAAGTATTGGCCGCTATCATTAGGGGTCAGTATCGGATCGAGAAAGTGTAGAGAATAATTGTTGTGTATTTTTTATTGATGGGCTACTCCACTACTTATAGGGAGTCTAGCTCCTCTTCATATTACATTTTCCAATGTGGGACTAAATCCCTTATTAGTTCTCAACACTCTTCCTCAAGATGGGCGATAGATATTAATCATTCCCATCTTGTTACATAGCTTCGACAGACTTACTGAACTAAGACCCTTAGTCAGACAGTCTGCCACTTGTTCTTCTGAGCGAACATGATCAATCTTCAGTATCCCTTGTTCCAGCTTTTCTTTAATGAAGAATCGATCTATCTCGATGTGCTTCGTTCTGTCGTGCTGAACTGGATTGTTAGCTATACTTATTGCAGCTTGACTATCGCTCAGAAGACGTAACGGTGCTCCCTTGTCCAGCTTCAACTCCGTCAGCAACGCTTTCACCCACAGCAACTCCGACACTCCTAAAGCCATTGCTCTGTATTCTGCTTCAGCTGTAGACCGTGCTACCATTGACTGTTTCTTGCTTCTCCATGAGACCAAGTTTCCTCCTACAAAGACACAATATCCCGTGGAAGACCTTCTATCGTCTATGCAGCTCGCCCAGTCTGCATCGCAGTATCCCTCAACTTCTATACATCCATTCTTCTTGAACCATAGCCCTTTTCCCGGCGTCCCTTTCAGATATCTCAAGATCTGAAATACTGCATCCATATGACCCGTTCTTGGATCATGCATGTAGCGACTTACTACACTCACCGCAAATGAGATATCAGGGCGAGTGTGTCCCAGATAAATCAATCTTCCTACAAGTCGTTGATATCTTTCACGATCAACTGGCTCTCCTGCTTCTGCTCCCAACTTGCACTTCTGGTCAATTGGAGTGACTGCTGCTTTGCATCCCTGTCTCCTTCAGCAGATCTAGTGCGTATTTTCTCCGTGAGAGAACAATTCCTTGTTCGCCTTCACACACCTCGATACCTAGAAAGTACCTCATCGTTCCTAAATCCTTCACCTCAAACTCCTTCGCGAGTTTTGACTTCAGCTTAGCGATCTCGACTTCATCATTACCTGTGATTACTATATCATCCACGTATACAGTGATGTGGCCTCTTCCATGCTGAAGAAAGACCGTATGATCTTCATTTGCTTGATGATATCCCATACCTGTAACAGCCTTTCTGAATCTGTCAAACCAGGCTCGAGGAGATTGCTTGAGTCCATATAGCGACTTTTTTAGTTTGCACACTTTTCCATGCGATGTCCCTCCGTCTGATTCTGTAGCGTAGCACCCTGGCGGAAGTTCCATGTACACTTCTTCTTGTAGGTCCCCATGGAGAAAGGCATTATTCACATCTAACTAGTATAGCTTCCATCCATAGTTTGCTGCAATGGAGACCAGAGTTCTTACGGTGCTCATTTTCGCTACTGGAGCAAACGTCTCATCATAGTCGATGCCATATGATTGTGTGTATCCTTTTGCAACCAACATTGCCTTGTATCGTTCCACTTTTCCTTCTGACGTCTCCTTGACTGTGTACACCCATTTGCATCCCACAGTTTTCTTCCCTTTGGGTAATGGAACCAGCTCCCACGTCTTATTTTTCTCCAGTGCCCCAAGTTCTTCCATCATTGCAGCTTTCCACCTTGGATCTTTCTTTGCTTCTTGCCAACATTTAGGCAACGAAGTAGAGTCTAATGATGCAATGAAGGCTCGATAATTCGAAGAAATGTTAGAATAAGACAGGTAGTTGGCAATATCATGTTCATAATCATCAAAACGACTAGGAGCCTTACCCGCATTAATGCGAGAAGATCTCCTTAAGGGAGCAATAGGTGGTGGAGAGATCATACCATCAGAGTCAGAGAGATCCGCATCAGAATCAGATTGATTCAGTACGGGGGCAACATCTTCAAGAGTTGGAGCAGGAGTAGACGCGGGACTTGGTACAGGAGGCACAGGGCACGGTACAGGCACAGTACTGGACTTCTGCTGTCTCCTTCTGTAGACTTGGAGCTCCTTTTCCATTGTCTGCTGCTCCCTCTGTTTAACATATGTATCTTCTTCATCTTCTGTATCGGAGTCACTGCTTTCTCCCCCTTTCGTCCAGTTTTTCACGACCGGGCATGGGACCGATCCGACCACCACAGATGAGCTTATTTTCTCCCCCTCACATCTAACACCCGCTGTGTTAGGTGTGTCACCAAACGCTGAACCGTCATCCGAACCATAATATGGTTCCAGTTCTCTGAATATAACGTCCATGCTTACAAACATCTTCCGCTCAACTGGGCTCCAACATGCGTATCCCTTCTGAGTTGCCGTGTACCCGACAAAGACACATTTAACCGCTCTAGGATCCAGTTTGCCAACTCCTGGCCTATTATCTTGGACAAAACAGACACACCCAAATACTTTCGGTGGAACAGTGTACGTGGTTGCACCAGTAAGCATCTCCAACGGTGTCTTCCAGTCCAATACCTGAGAGGGCATTTTGTTGATGAGATAAGATGCCGTTAACACCGCCTGTCCCCATAAGTGTTTCGGGACATTCATAGCTAGCATCATCGTCCGTGCGACCTCCAGCAGGTGTCTGTTCTTCCGTTCGGCCACACCATTTTGTGCCGGTGTATAGGCACAAGAAGTTTGGTGTAGTATTCCATGAGTGGATAAATACTCAGCAACCTTCTTATTTGTATACTCCGTCCCATTGTCAGATCGTAAGCACTTAATTTTAGTGCCATATTAAGTTTCTACCCGGCGATGAAAGTCTCGAAACGCCTCAAAGACATCACTTTTATTCTTCATAAGGTAGACCCATGTCACGCGAGTATAACAATCAATAAAAGTGACGAACCATCGAAAACCGTTAATACCGGTTGTAGGGCAAGGGCCCCAGACGTCCGAATGTATCATATCAAATGCAGCTGAACTTCTACTTCTCGAACTCACATACGTACTTCTGGTATGTTTACCCAACTCACAAGCATGACAAAATAACTTCTCCTTATTAGCCCTTTGGTATAAGGACGAATATATTCGACTAATAATTTTAAAAGAAGAATGACCGACACGCTGGTGGTGGAGTAGCAACTCATATTCTACACTGCGCCGGGAATCTTCCGGTGGTGTGTCTGCTACCAGAGATGCCAATGCTTGTCCAATCCAGTCCTGTCCAAGTACCACAGCCCCTTATGCCATATGCCAGTCCCTAGTCGTCGTCCTGTCCCCTTCTTCTTTAAAGTCACCGTAGGAATGTCAAAGGAAACAATACAGTTAAGATCAAGAATAATGGCACTAATAGAAAGAAGATTGATAGGAAAAGACGGAACATGTAAGACATTGGTGAGAGTGAGAGAAGGGGTACATGCGACAGTGCCTTTACCCATGACAGGGCTGGAGTTACCATCAGTAGTCTGAATGCTCTCCGACGTCGGTAGGTGAGTATAGTCTTGGAACTCACCGCGGGACCCCGTGACATGGCGAGATGCCCCAGAGTCCATAATCCAACCAGGTTGGTGGGCAGCTGCTGCAAGAGCACGCGCAGGAATACCTGTGCTGGTTTGGGCAAAGCAAGTGACGTGGTCCCCCGAGGTAGATGACGTCCCATGACTGCCGTCCGAACCCAGCTTCGTGCTGCGTAACCTCGCGAGGAACTCCTTCTCAAGAGGGGTTAAATCAGCCAGGTGATTTTCTCCCCCGTCCTCTGTCAGATTAGTTTTGTGTCCTCCAGAATAATTTCCCCTTCTACCATCATAACCGCCTCTACCACCTCGACGTCCTCCGCGGCCCCGTCCACGAACACTCGACTGAATATGCAGGGGTTTTCGACAAAATCTGATGTAATGCCCTGAGTCACCATAGTTGTGGCAAACATCGGCCACAGAGGGAGGCTGATTGAAGGCGGCAAGGGCAGACTTGTCAACAGCGGCTTGCTCCCCCTGGAAAGAGCTCTTGTTGGACATCAACTTCAAGCGAGCCTCTTCTTGTGCCATGGCAGCTATGGCTTCTTCTAAGGTTGGAAGCATGGGCTGTGCTAGGAGTACATTCCTTCTATGCTCAAACACAGGGTTAAGACCCTTTAAGAACTTCATCATCCGTTGTCGCGAAATATAATCCAAGAACTTTTGGAAATGTTTCGCAAATGCTGGTTCGACTTGGGCATCTTCCATCCCAAGAGGATCATAGTGATCCAGATCAGACCAGTACTTCTTCAACAGTGTTGCATACTCAGAGATGGTGCGATCGTCCTGGGCCACCCTATAAAGTTCATCCTGCAGTTGGAAGACCCGCATAGGATTGCCTGAGCCTGAGTGCATATCCTTCAAAGTCTGCCATATATCAGCAACAGCCTCCATTACCTCTACATTATCCGATACCTGGTCGGTCAAGGAGGTTGTCAACCATCCAGCCACAACATTGTTGACAATGTCCCAAATAGCAAACTCCTTTGAGGAGGGATCATCTGGCGCCTTGGTTTGGCCATTGACGTAGCCAACCAAGCCACGTCCCTTCAGCGTCCGCATGGCCTGCCGTGACCATTTCAAGTAGTTGGACGTTCCTTCCAACTTCGACTCCAGCTTGTCCAGCTTCCCCATTTTGTAGGGTGACGGATCCACATCAGTATGAATCACACGTGGGGTTGCCTCGGTTAATTTCTTTGATAAAATATCATCAACCAAGGCCTTCATCTCTTCTGCTGTCAGTTTACCACTGATCGAATCCATGGGTCTTCAACTGTGATCCGTCGTCGTCGTCTTCATCGACTTCGTCGTCGTCGTCGTCTTCGTCGACTTCGTCGTCGTCGTCGTCGTCTTCGTCGGCTTCGTCGTCGTCGTCTTTATGTAAAGTCTTCAACAGAGACCCTACGAATGCGCTGTTAACGTGGCCAACACCGACGCGTGCATGTAGATCCTAATTTGCAGATCGAGAACGGAAAACAAATAAAACATTTGTAGTTCCGGATGACGTAATCTAGGAACAGAAGGTGCAAATAAAGCATTTGACAGCCATCCGTCTTCGAATAATTGCCCACATAATCTCTCTCTTAAATTAGGGGTTTTTTTGGAGAAAAAAAGGGGGGTTCTGCAGCAGTGGGGTCGGAAGAGGGAGGGGAGGCGTCCGGGGGGGGGCAGCAGGAGGGGAGTCGGGGGGGGTAGGGGGCGGGGGGGTAGGGTCGGCAGGGGGTAGGGATCGGCAGGGGGGGCGTCGGTGGGACAGGGGACAGGGGGGGTCAGCGGCAGGGGGCAGCAGAGGGGTTGGGGGTCGACAGGGGGGTGGGATTGCCGGGTTTGGGGAAGGGGTGGAAATTTTTTTTTTTTGTGGTTATGGCTCTGATATCATGTAGAGAATAATTGTTGTGTATTTTTTATTGATGGGCTACTCCACTACTTATAGGGAGTATAGCTCCTCTTCATATTTCATTTTCCAATGTGGGACTAAATCCCTTATTAGTTCTCAACAGAAAGGCCAAAACCAGTAGCGTGTTGTCCATACGTATCGGCCGATAGTGCATACTATACTTGAGAATGAAATTATCTCTCTAGTTTCTCTCTCTACTCTCTCTGTCACATGTTTTATATAGCTTGTCTTCAACTATGAAGTGCTACGGGTACCGTCCGATGATCGAAGAAGTCGGAAAGAAAACGAAGCAACTAGGAGGGGCTTAATAGAGCCAATAGAGTCAGGCTGACATACGAACCACATGTCGCTAGTATACAGTCGGTCTTGCAGAAAGCACAAAAACGTTCCAATAAGTTTTTGGCATATTTTGTGCTCATCAATCATACCAGTAGCATATCGCCGGTATATCGTTGGCTCGGGATCAGGCCATTTCAAGGAACGGTTTAAATATAAAGTTGCTACTTTGATAGTCCAGATTGCTCCTAACTTCGGAGATGTTGAGCCTATCCTATTTAAGGGTCTTCCCATGCTCTAGCTTAGAGTGCTCGAGGAAAAAGGAGGCTTTGCTTGGCTTTACTAAAGAATCCATTAAGGGAGTCATCAAGAGGAAGAACGGGAAGAGCCCATCGGATATCTCATTGAGGAAGGGTTTTATAAAACGGTATATGTTTTTGTAATTCTTGTAAGATTCTCTTGTTGATTCAATAAAAAAAAAAATTCTTGCCCCATGAACGTAGGCCAATCTAGCTCAACTCATGTTATATTGCGTGTCTGCATGTTTGTATTCTTGGTTTCTATTGTTTGGCTTATTTGTTCCTTCGTTTATTTATCATCGTAAGGATTGTGGGTTCATTCAACATCACACACTATATTTTCTTATTCTTTATTTACTTTCTCGCACTACTTTTTCTCTCTACTCTATCTCTATTGTTGAGAACTAATAAGAGATTTAATCCCACATTGGAAAAATGTAGTATGAAGAGGAGCTAGACTCCCTATAAATAGTGGAGTAGCCAATCAATAAAAATACAACAATTATTCTCTACATGGTATCAGAGCCATAACCACAAAAAAAAAAAAATTCCAACCCGCCCAAAGCCAACCCCATTGCCCCGACGCCCACCACCCCGGCCCCGCCGCCGACGCCCCCCTGCCGCCGACGACACCCCCCTTGCTGGCCCCCCCCCCCCCCCCCCCCGCCGCTACCCCAGCCGACGCCCCCCTGCCCCCGACGCCCACACCCAGCCCCCCGCCGCCCCACCTGCTGTCCCCGCCCCCCCTGCTGACCTCGCCGCTCCCCCCCCCTCTCTCTTCCGACCACATCTGCGGCCGACCCCCCCTCCCACAAACCCTAATTTGTGGCGCGATTATGTGGACGATTATTCGAAGACGGATGGCTGTCAAATATTTTATTTGCACCTTCTGTTCCTAGATTACGTCCTCCGGAACTACAAATGCTTTATTTGTATTCCGTTCTCGATCTGCAAATTAGGATCTACATGCGTGCGCCAGTGTTGGCCACATTAGCTGCGCATTCATAAGATCTCTGTTGGAGACTTTACATAAAGACGAAGACGACGAAGCCGACAAAGACGACGACGACGACGAAGCCGACGAAGACGACGACGACGAGGCCGACGAAGACGACGACGACGAATCACAGTTGAAGACGCCATGGATTCGATCAGTGGTAAACTGACAGCAGAAGAGGTGAAGGCCTTGGTTGATGATATGTTATCAAAAGATTAATCGAGGCAACCCCACGTGTGATCCATACTGATGTGGATCCGTCACCCTACAAAATGGGGAAGCTGGACAAGCTGGAGACGAAGTTGGAAGGAACGTCCAACTACTTGAAATGGTCACGGCAGGCACTGCGGACGCTCAAGGGACGAGGCTTGGTTGGCTACGTTAATGGCCAAACCAAGACACCAGATGATCCCTCCTCAAAGGAGTTTGCTATTTGAAAAATTGTCAACAATGTTGTGGCTGGATGGTTGACAGCCTCCTTGACCGACCAGGTGTCGGACAATGTCGAGGCGATGGAGGCTGCTGCTGATATATGGCGGACTTTGAAGGATATGTACTCCAACTCAGGCAATCCTATGCGAGTCTTCCAACTGCAGGATGAACATGATAGGGTGGCCCAGGACGACCGTACCATCTCTGAGTACGCCGCACTGTTGAAGAAATACTAATCTGATCTGGATCACTATGATCCTCTTGGGATGGACGATGCGCAAGTCGAACCAGCATTTGTGAAACATTTCCAAAAGTTCTTGGATTATATTTCGCGACAAGGGATGATGAAGTTCTTGAAGGGTCTTAACCCTGCGTTTGAGCATAGAAGGAATGTACTCCTAGCACAACCCATGCTTCCAACCTTGGAAGACGCCATAGCTGCCATGGCACAAGAAGAGGCTCGATTGAAATTGATGCCCAACAAGGACTCTTTCCAGGGGGAGCAAGCCGCTGTTGACAAGTCTGCTCTTACCGCCTTCAATCAGCCTCCCTCTGTGGCCGGTGTTTGCCACAACTGTGGTGACTCAGGACATTACATCAGATTTTGTCCAAAACCCCTACAAAGTCAGTCGAGTGATCGTGGACGGGGCCGCGGAGGACGTCGCGGTGGTAGAGACGGTAATGCTGGTAGAAGGGAAAATTATTCTGGCGGCCACAAAGCAAATCTAGCGGAAGAAGAGGGAGAACATCACCTTGAGAAGGAGTTCCTCGTGAGGTTACGCAGCACGAAGCTGGGATCGGACGACAGTCATGGGGCGTCATCTTCCTCGGGGGATCACATCACTTGCTTTGTCCAGACCAGCACAGGTATTCCTGCGCGTGCTCTTGCGGCA
Source organism: Iris pallida (assembly GCA_029216955.1). Classification (NCBI taxonomy): domain Eukaryota; kingdom Viridiplantae; phylum Streptophyta; class Magnoliopsida; order Asparagales; family Iridaceae; genus Iris; species Iris pallida. The sequence continues at coordinate 11,532,517 of JANAVB010043820.1, read as the reverse complement.
GCTGTCCACCAACCAGGTTGGATTATGGACTCTGGGACATCTCGTCATGTTACGGGGTCCCGCGGTGAGTTCCAGGACTATACTCACCTACCGATGCCGGAAAGCATTCAGACTGCTGATGGTAACTCCAGCCCTGTCATGGGTAAAGGCACTGTCGCATGCACCCCTTCTCTCACTCTCACCAATGTGCTACATGCTCCGTCTTTTCCTGTCAATCTTCTTTCTATTAGTGCCATTATTCTTGATCTGTACAGTTTCCTTTGACATTCCTACGGTGACTTTTCAGGAGAAGGGGACATGACGACGACTAGGGACTGGCACATGGCATAAGGGACTGTGGTACTTGGACAGGACTGGACTGAACAAAGCTTTGGCATCTCTGGTAGCAGACACACCACCTGAAGATTCACGGCGCAGTGTAGAAGATGAATTACTACTCCACCACAAGCGTGTCGGTCATTCTTCTTTTAAAATTATTAGTCGGATGTATCCGTCCTTATACCAAAGGGCTAATAAAGAGAAGTTATTTTTGTAATGCATGTGAGTTGGGTAAACATACCGGAAGCACGTATGTGAGTTCAGGACATAGAAGTTCAGCTGCATTTGATATGATACATTCGGACGTATAGGACCCTTGTCCTACAACCGGTATTAACGGTTTTCAATGGTTCGTCACTTTTATTGATTGTTATACTCGTGTGACATGGGTCTACCTTATGAAGAATAAAAGTGACGTCTTTGAGGCGTTTCGCAACTTTCATCGCCGGGTAGAAACACAATATGGTACTAAAATTAAGTGCTTACGGTCTGACAATGAGACGGAGTATACAAATAAGCAGGTTGCTGAGTATTTATCCACTCATGGAATACTACACCAAACTTCATGTGCCTACACACCGACACAAAATGGTGTGGCCGAACGGAAGAACAGACACCTGCTGGAGGTCGCACGGACGATGATGCTGGCTATGAATGCCCCGAAACACTTATGGGGGCAGGCGGTGTTAACGGCCTCTTATCTCATCAACAGAATGCCATCTCAGGTATTGGACTGGAAGACACCGTTGGAGATGCTTACTGGTGCAACCACGTACACTGTTCCACCGAAAGTATTTGGATGTGTATGTTTTGTCCAAGATAATAGGCCAGGAGTTGGCAAACTGGATCCTAGAGCGGTTAAATGTGTCTTTGTCGGGTACACGACCACTCAGAAGGGATACGCATGTTGGAGCCCAGTTAGGCGGAAGATGTTTGTAAGAATGGACGTTACATTCAGAGAACTGGAACCATATTATGGTTCGGATGACGGTTCGGCATTTGGTGACACACCTAACACAGAGGGTGTTAGATGTGAGAGGGAGAAAATAGGCCCATCTGTGATAGTCGGATCGGTCCCTTGCCCGATCCTGGAAAACTGAACGAAAGGGAGAGAAAGCAGTGACTCCGATACAGAAGATGAAGAAGATACATATGTTAAACAGGGGGAGCAGCAAACAATGAAAAAGGAGCTCCAAGTCTACAGAAGGAGACAGCAGAAATCCAGTACTATGCCTGTACCGTGCCCTGTGCCTACTGTACCAAGTCCCTCGTCTACTCCTGCTCCAACTCTTGAAGATGTTGCCCACGCACAGAATCAATCTGATTCTGATGCGGATCTCTCTGACTCTGATGGTATGATCTCTCCACCACCTATTGCTCCCTTAAGGAGATCTTCTCGCATCAATGCGGGTAAGGCTCCTAGTCGTTTTGATGATTATGAACATGATATTGCCAACTACCTGTCTTATTCTAACATTTCTTCGAATTATCGAGCCTTCATTGCATCTTTAGACTCTACTTCGTTGCCCAAAAGTTGGCAGGAAGCAAAGAAAGATCCAAGGTGGAAAGCTGCAATGATGGAAGAACTTGGGGCACTGGAGAAAAATAAGACGTGGGAGCTGGTTCCATTACCCAAAGGGAAGAAAACTGTGGGATACAAATGGGTGTATACGGTAAAGGAGACGTCAGAAGGAAAGGTGGAACGATACAAGGCAAGGTTGGTTGCAAAGGGATACACACAATCATATGACATCGACTATGATGAGACGTTTGCTCCAGTAGCAAAAATGAGCACCGTAAGAACTCTGGTCTCCATTGCAGCAAACTATGGGTGGAAGCTATACCAATTAGATGTGAAGAATGCCTTTCTCCATGGGGACCTACAAGAAGAAGTGTACATGGAACTCCCGCCAGGGTGCTACGCTACAGAATCAGACGGAGAGACTTCACATGAAAAAGTGTGCAAACTAAAGAAGTCGCTATATGGGCTCAAGCAATCTCCTCGAGCCTGATTTGACAGATTCAGAAAGGTTGTTACAGGCATGGGATACCATCAAGCAAATGCAGATCATACGGTCTTTCTTCAGCATGCAAGAGGCCACATCATTATACTTGTTGTATACGTGGATGATATAGTAATCACATGTAATGATGAAGTCGAGATCGCTAAGCTGAAGTCAAAACTCGCGAAGGAGTTTGAAGTGAAGGATTTAGAAACAATGAGGTACTTTCTAGGTATCGAGGTGTGTGAAGGCGAACAAGGAATTGTTCTCTCACAGAGAAAATACACACTAGATCTGCTAAAGGAGACAGGGATGCTGGGATGCAAAGCAGCAGTCACTCCAATTGACCAGAGTTGGGAGCAGAAGCAGAAGAGCCAGTTGATCGTGAAAGATATCAACGACTTGTAGGGAGATTGATTTATCTGGGGCACACTCGTCCTGATATCTCATTTGCGGTAAGTGTAGTAAGTCGCTACATGCATGATCCAAGAACGGGTCATATGGATGCAGTGTTTCAGATCTTGAGATATCTGAAAGGGACGTCGGAGAAAGGGCTATGGTTCAAGAAGAATGGATGTATAGAAGTTGAGGGATACTGCGATGCAGACTGGGCGAGCTGCATAGACGATGGTCTACCACGGAATATTGTGTCTTTGTAGGAGGAAACTTGGTTTCATGGAGAAGCAAGAAACAGTCAGTGGTAGCACGATCTACAGCTGAAGCAGAATACAGAGCAATGGCCTTAGGAGTGTCGGAATTGCTGTGGGTGAAAGCGTAACTGACAGAGTTGAAGCTGGACAAGGGAGCACCGTTACGTCTTCTGAGCGATAGTCAAGCTGCAATAAGTATAGCTAACAATCCAGTTCAGCACGACAGAACGAAGCACATCGAGATCGATCGATTCTTCATCAAAGAGAAGCTGGAACAAGGGATACTGAAGATTGATCATGTTCCCTCAGAAGAACAAGTGGCAGACTGTTTAACTAAGGGTCTTAGTTCATTAAGTCTGTCGAAGCTATGTAACAAGATGGGAATGATTAATATCTATCGCCCATCTTGAGGGGGAGTGTTGAGAACTAATAAGGAATTTAGTCCCACATTGGAAAAATGTAGTATGAAGAGAGCTAGACTCCCTATAAATAGTGGAGTAGCCAATCAATAAAAATACAACAATTATTCTCTACATCTATTTTCTCTCCACTCTCTCTCTATCTACTTTAGTCTTTCTCTCTTTACTGTCTCTATACACACTTTCTTTCTCTATTTTCTCATTTCTCTTTGTTTTCATGAACTGACTCTAAATATTCTTGAGGACTTTGTTCTATTAAACAGAGCAAGGGCAACTCTAATGAAAAAATTGATAATTAGTATCTTTTCGACGTTGATAGGCCCAATACCTATTATTTCTTATCTTTTTTTTTGCATCACCGGAGTCGTGGCTCGATCCTGAGACCGTCCGCCCCTCAGCGTTATACGTCTCCTCATTGACCACTAGGGTCTCTTGAGTTCGGTATTATTCTTTATCCAATACCTATCATTCCTTACATTACATATACTATTGCTATTCATTGCTTGTCTCAATCAAGGTTCGTAGTATCGGTATCGGAATTGGTATCGAATCCTTCCTATAAGTATCGATATCAACTGTACCAGTAATATCGATGGTTTCGGATCGTAGTATCGATTTTTTTTAGTATCAAAAACAAATAATTATTAATAAGTTATTAAATTTTTAGAAAGAAAAATATCTTGAACATTTACACATAATTTTAAGTATTTTGTGTTATTTCTTAGTAGTTTTGGAATTGAATGATATAGTAGTCACCCTTACCAATTGGTTTACCTACGATAGATAAGTTGTTTCTTCTACACGCTTTTACAAACTATGTTTTTACATCCTTGTTAATCGGTCTTTTTCGTTCAATTTCTTTGTCGAATTGACTAAAAAAGAGACCCCCAATGTCGGTATCGGATCAGTATCGATATCTGTCGGTATCGAATCAGGACATAGCAAACCATATTAGTATCGACCGTATCAAATCGGTATCGGCCGATACTGCAAACTATGGTCTCAATCTTCTTGTATCCTTAATTTTCCACTCATTCTTCCTCCAAAAATGTGATTTGCTCTATGATATGGACCCCAATAACCCAAGAATCAGTTTCCTACTTGTCTGATTTTTGCATGACACCACATATAGAAAATAATTAGTTTAAGATAATACATCTCTTACATAAAGATTTATTTTTATTAGATGAGAATGCTGATTTGGATCAAAGAAGAGAGAGAGCATTTGGTCAAAAACACGGACATGCAGTTTTGCTATTTCAAGTGGAACCTACTATTGGAATCTCCCTATTCTCAATTATTAGTTGGTTTGTAGCCATAGTTTGCAGTATCGGCCAGTATCGATACAGTTTGGTATGTCCAGATCCGATACCGACAGCTATAGATACTGATCAATACCGATGTTGAGGATATCTTTTCCACTCAAATCGGCAAAAAAAAAATGAACATAAAAAGACTAATCAACAAGGGTTTAAAACCATAGTAAGGTTGCAAAAGTATGTAAATGAAACAAACTTATTTATCACAGGTAAACCAATCAACAAGGATGTGACCATTATTTCATTCAATTTAGAAACAACACATAAAATACTTGAAATTATGCCTAATTATATAAAATATTATTTTCTAATTTTTTAATAATTATTTATTTTTCCGATACCAAAAAAATCGGATACCATAATCCGAAACCGCCGATACTATCAATATCGTTGATCCTGATAGGACGATACTCATAGAAAGAGTCTAATACTAACTCCGATACCGATACTGTGAACCTTGTTTGTAACCCCAATGCCTGCAGAAATCGTTGGTAGTTTTCATCCTTAATCGTATTCCTAGGAATTTGGTTATGGTACCAAATGTATGAGTTCCATATTCCTGAATATATTGTATAATATCATACCAAATACAGTAATCTACGAATTCATAATTTTATACCCCTGAATATTTTCCTGGTAATATTGGAACCTGTGTTCCAAACCCAAGAAAGGAAACATAGTATATAACCCTGGTTTCGATTCTAAATTTGAATGTTCTCAAGTTATCTACAAATTAACTATATATTTGCAAACTAAAGTCCCTAAATTCACAATCAAGGCTGGCCAATTAAAATAATCGATTTTAGCTACCTATCGTCTAGCTACCACATCAGCCATTGAAACTTAGTTTTTCAATTTTACGGTACTATGTTATATTTGTTTTCCTTCTCTTCTAATTTTCTACAATTTCACAAGGTTTAAATCATATTTTAAAGTATCGGCCGATACTGATCTGATACGGCCAATACCGATACGTTTTGGCATGTCCCGATCCAACACCGACCGATACCTGATACTGATCGACACCGACATTGGGGGTCTCTTTTCCGATCAATTTGGCAAAGAAAATTGAAGAAAAAAAGATAAATCAACAAGGGTTTGAAGCATAATAAGGTTGTAAAAACATATAAAAGAAGAAAATTGATCTATTGCATGTAAACCCATAGGTAAGGGTGAGTATTATTTCATTCAATTTCAAAACTAAGAAATAACACTGGAAATACTTAAAATTATGCTTAAATGTATAAAATATATTTTTAAAATGTTAATAATTAGTTATTTTCTGATACCAAAAAATCCAATACTCCGATCCGAAACTGCCGATACTGCGAACCTTGGTTTAAATCATAGCTTTCTTTATAACTCATTTACCTTGAAATAGCATTCGGACTGGGTAGTGCATAATAGTTATCATTAATTATTTCATAACTTTATATTTAATTATAATACTTACTAATACTGGATTAAAAATGAAAAAAAATTACATAATCATATCTAGTCTAATTATTTAGAAAAATATTACTTGTATATTTTCTTACCTAAGTAGCTATAAGACTTGCAATGTTTTACATGATTAATTAGTATGATGAGTATGCCTTCAACTTTAGTAGGCAAATCTCAAGAAACAACAATAATGTTTGAGATCATACTAAGAAACACCCAATCATAAAAATAAAATCATCATTTAACCCTAGATCATAAATTTTTCGTCCAAAATTCAAGGGGACAAAATTTCTATGCTCATTTCTCTCTTACTCATGCTCCATATCCCCCACCAGTAGTACCATGGCCAGCAAGTTGAACCAGCCACTTTGGGCCCTTGTTCCCTCTTCCACCTTCTCATTTCCCTCCCCAACTTTTCTTCTTATTCCACACTTCATCCGGTTTCCTCTTTCCTCCTAAACCTCCTTTACTCCTTTACACTTCTTCCCAACCTCCTTTACTATTGCAATTGTTACCAAAAAGTCCTTCGTATACCACCCCTCGCTCTATTTTCCCTTGTCTTTCTTCTCTCAACACTCCCACATTCTTCTCGGTTACTAGCAAATGGCAACAACAAGCTTCATCGACGGTCGCACCCCTACCAAGATTGACTACGTTTGGATAACTCTTAAATTTCACAAAAAAAAATTGAAATTAATTAAATTAGGAATAAAGAAGTCAAATTAAGGTTCAACCCACCCACCATGTTCCTTTCCATTCTGATTCTCCAATTTCACAAAAAAAATCGTTTTGTTTTGAAATTGATTAAACTAGGGGAAAAACAAGTCGAATCAAGATTCAACATTTGGTGTAGTTCTTGTTTTCTTTATTTTCTCCACTTTGGCCAATTCTCCGTTGTTTAATGGTTATAGAATGATTGAATGCTTTAATTTAACTCGGTGAGTCGTTGAGAAAATATAGTCTCTTGTTCTCCTTGATCCGGTGAGTTTCAATTGGTCGGATTTTTAATTAATATATCATGTTCGTCCATACTTTTCTTTAATAATAATAATAATCAAGTTATTGTAATATTTAGCTGTTGAAATGTTTATTGGTTTAAATCTTAATTTAGTTTACATGAGAATACAAAAATAGACAAGCCGCTATACTTCTATTCCAAATCTCTTCTTGCTAAAAAATGTTTGCAACTAAAAATAATATAGATCTATGAAGGCATGAGTTATAGATACAAAAATATTGTGGAACAATGGATTCATAGTTAGATGGATCCCCAATAATATAATCTATAAATGTAATTTATCAAATTAGCAATTAATTTTGAGAAGGTAAGATAAAAACCTGAAATCTGAAGTGCACTTGATGTTGCCCTAAGAAGAATGATTTCACTCAATTTGTTCATGGATGATGGACAGGGCCTCCCAAAGATAAAACCAAACCTGGTGTCTACCACTCTTCTAGTGAGCTTGTTAGAATCAAATAAAAGGAAACCCAATAGATCTTCCAAGCACCTCAAGAAAACTACTAACAAAGGGACAAGTACTAAGGAAAGAAGATGAACCTTTGGCAAGGCATCTATCTCCTTGGTGCAACAACACTGATAAACTGAGAGAAAAGAATATAATCTTCCAAGTCTGTACAGAAAGATGTAGCAATCCCTTTTACAATGGCCACATCCATTGACTTTCAATATGCTATAAATAGAGCCAACTACTTCGAGGAAGAAAGATAAGAATATTAATGAGCAATTCAATCCACTTCGGGCTTGAGCGGGTGAATGTGACAACATATGAAGTGGAGAACACGTGAGCGTGTGTGCATTGATTCTATGACAGCTATAATAAGAAATCCTAAATTGGAAAGAACAAGGAACTAGAGCTAAGGGGTAAAAAAAAAAGAATGTAAATCATTTACATCACCTTTAGAGCATCATTAGTACGGCTCATTCCAATTTCTAGATTCAGAATGTAGGAGCTCATTTTATAGAATAGTAAGGTTTGTACCAAACTCCATAATGGTCTCATTCCAGCCACATGAGCTTTACCTTAGGCCTGAGAATTTCTAGGTTCAAACTATAGGAACTCATTTTATAGAATAGTAAAGCTCAATTTGGAGCCCAATTTTCTAGATTCTAGTTTTTATATTATTTTTTTACCGTGCAATCTTTGCAATCATAAGTCATCTATTCTCATACAAACCCAACTCATTCTACATTTATTTTTTATTACAAATTTGGATGCATTTTTGAGCTCCATCTACTAATGATGCTCTAATGGACACTAGCAGAATAAGTTGTCTTATTCTTATGCTATGTTGGGTAAAAATAGGATGCAAAAAGGTTTACAACACCTCTAGAAAACAAAAACCAATACATAATACAAGTAATTTCAACTTTAGCAATATATGGTATCATAATTGGTTTTGCACCCTTATTATAATTATCGGTAATATGTGGTTTCAATAGTTTTGGAATGAAGTTTCGAAGTTCTTGGTTTCATAAAGCCAAAATGATAAGAAATTATTTTCAAAAACTAGACAAATATTCGATATACTTAGGAATAACCTTTTATTTTATTTATTGGTTTCCATTAATTTTGAATGGAATAATATTCAACATTGTTGAATTACTACCCGTGATAGATTTTCTTTTAGACTAAATTTCCCCGCAATAGATAGTTTTGAATGCAATAATATCAAGACATGAACATTGTGAATTTGTTGTATACAACTTAGACAAATGATAATAGTCACATTGTTGATAAGGTATTTTACCGACAAATAGTAAATTGTCGATCTTTGTTTCGATTGAATCATTATATCGATTTGGATTTTGCCATACTTCTCTCTTTCTTAATTTTCTTGGTTGATTTGACTGAAAAAGAGAGCAACAATTTCTTTATCGACTGGTATTGGTGGGGTGAGTATCGGATTGAACATGCCAAAAACGATATGGCCGATACGAATCGGTACCGGTCTATACTTTATTATGATATATGTGTCTCTTCCTCTGGTTTACATCTGTTATCTCTATGCGGCAAGATGAACACTTCTCCAGTCCTTCCCGGCGACACCATCAACTACTATAGGTTAGTTTGGTTTATTAATTTTTTGTTTACATACACTATTGATCTTTTGTTTTCAATTCTCCCTTTAATTTTAGTTTTCTTTTTTAGATGGTAGTCTTCTCCTCTCCAATTTTGTGTTGTTGTGGGCTAGTTTAATGTTTACATAATTAGTTCTACTGATAGCGATTAACATGGGTTAGTTCCAAAAAATCCAATTCTAAGCAAGCTACTGATTTTTGGAAGTTACACTACCCAATGAATGATAAAGAGTATGTAGTTCCGTTATGTGTATGCATACTTGAGCTTTATATAAGAGAATGTTTATATTGACATCTTTATGATAGGAACTTACACATTTTTGTGAATTCTATAAATTTATAGGTACTTATATATTGTCATATTTCTGTGAAATCTTCAAATTTATAAGTACTTATATATTGTTATATGTTTTTATTTAAGATTCTTTTATATAGACATCTGATGGGAACTTGTATATTTTTCTGAAATCTATAAATTTATAGCTGCTTTCAAACCCGATTCGACCACAGGTTCGATCGTGGTTGGACCTTAAACCTGAACCATTGTCTTTTCAGGTCAATGCCCGGTTTGGTTATCAGACCATTGGTAAACATAGCCTATCAAGATAGGTTAAACTAGTAATTAGTTATCTTGTTCTTATTCTATATTACTATTGTTACTATTCAAACATAAATGTTAACCCCTTAAAAGAAAAAAAGAAGTTTGTATCAAATATGCGCCTTAAAGAGCTATAACTAGCCTCCTGCGCAAATTTGTATAGCATAAGATACAGTTTTATGTTAAACATGTATTAGTCTTATATGGAAAAAAAATCTGAATGAAGTTTTAGAGCTCTTCGTTTCGGAAAGCCAAAATGGTAAGAAATTGTCTTAAAAACTAGACAAACATTTGATATATTTAAGCATAATATTTTCTTCATTCGTTGTTTTCCATTAGCTTTGAGAGGAATAACAGTCAATATTGTTGAATTATTCACTGATGATAGACGTTTATTTTCTTGCTTTTAGAGAAAGTATCCGCACAATAGGTAGTTTTGAATTGAACAATATTAAGATGTATAAACATCGTAAAGTAATATTATAGAAATTAGACAAATGATCCATAGTTCATTGTTGAAAAGTAATTTTATCGACAAAGTGTAGAATGTTGAGCTTTGTTACGATGGAATCCTTATGTTGCGTTGTTTTTTGTAATACTTCTCTCCTCTTCTTCTTTTTTTTAATTTTCTTGGTTGATTTGACCTGAAAAAGAGAGCCACAGTTTCACTATCAACCAATATAGGTGGGGTGAGTATCAGAGTGGACATTCCAAAACTATATGGTCGATACGAATCAGTATCAGCCTACACTGTGAACCTTGATAGTATAGCCCATTATGAGACAGGTAACACTACTAATGGATACTAGTAAAATAATGTCTTGTTCTTATTTTGTTACTATTGTTAACGTTCACCTTTAAATTTAACCCCTTAAAAGGAAAAAGGAAAAAGAAGGGCATGGAATATGCTCCTCAAAAAAGTAGAATCAGCATCCTGCACATATGCGTATAGCATAAGCTACGATTTTATAGTAATCACATTAGTTTGATATGAAAAATATTCAGAATGAACTTTCAGAGTTTTTGGTTTTAGAAGGGCCAAAATGATAATAAATTATTTTAAAACCCAGATAAACGTTTGACACATTTAAGCATAGTATTTTGAATATTTGTTGTTTTCCATTAGTTTGAATGGATAATATACAACATTGCTGAATTATTCACCTGCAATAGGTGTTTATTTTACTTGCTCTTAGACAAAATAGCCCCTACAATAGATGGTTTTGAATTGAATAATATTAGGAAAATAATAAGAGCACTACAAAAATTAATAGGGGGCAACACACTTTTGGCAGTCATGTGCATATCCAGGACTGGCAAAAAAAATTTGCAATATTTTAGAACTGTCAAAATTTTGGCAATCATATTTTTTTCAAGACTCCTAGATATACACAGGATTGCCAGAATTTTGGAAGTTCTAGGATTGCCAAAAGTGTGTTGCCCCTTAGTAATTCTTGTAGTGTCCTTAACATTTGCCTAAGGGTCTGCTTAGCAATTGTTGGGGTAGCAGTTATGAGGTATTTTTAAAGTACCAATTATGAGGAGTCCGATTTTTGGGAGTTTTAAGTAGCGGTTTTTAAACTAATCTACCCATGTTTGGTAATTCATTAACAAACAGTTCTAAAAGTTTTTTAAAACAATAAATTACTTATATGCCCATATATAAACAAAAGTTCTCCCGAGTAAAGATTATATCATTGCCTCCCAAAACAATAGCTTATATACTCATATTGCAAGCATAAAATGGTTTGGCAAGTAGTTAATCATAAATGTTGAGAGCAAAGCATTTACTACCACATCTAATGGACAGCAAAATTTAAAAAATTCACATTTTGGAGGAAGCAGCAAGAGAAACAAAGATGAGAAAGAAGAAATATAGTAGGGTATTAGTAGCTATAGTTATATTTTTTTGATAAAAATATAAATGGAAGAAAAATATAGAAACCCTCAAAACACCCCGATTTGGGGTGTTTATAAAGACACCTAGAATTACATTGCACTGGTTTTGGAGAGTTTTTGAGCCGACCAAAGCCAGTAACTTAAAATAATTACCAAACAAGGTTATTTTAAACACTTCATAAACGGTCGGTTCAAAAAAAACCTCAAAACCGGTGAAAATACCATTACCAAGCAAACCCTAATATTAATATGAATGAAGGGTCAAGCCAATCAACTAAGGTAGTATACATAATGTATTCAAAGTAAACATTGTTGTTGTTGGATGACTTGCCAGCTTTTCAATAAAACTTCTATAAGTGCAAAGCCATTGCTGGTTTAATCAATTCGCATATTCGTGCTCCATTTTCAATTGTTAGCAACTAGAGATGGGGGGTTATATGCTAATGGAAAACTCCAAATTTTCAAAAAGAGATGAAATTTTTCAGTGACAACGATGTAATAATGTCACAAATATAAGAATCCATAAAACTGGACCATCTTTGAGATCTGACCGTATAGAAATGAAGAGTGAGAGAGTAGTCTTACATATGACATGGGAAATCAAGGATCACTGCTATGCTCAAGTTCATGGACCAATGACCATGGCCATCGTACACGTAGAACCCTGTCTTCCTACAATTGCTCGAACTATCCTCTCTTCAATGCCACCTCTTGAACTTTGACCATATTTGTTAAAGAGTATATTTTTGTTCACCCACCAAAACTAGAATGGATGTTGATCCTTCCGTTCTCGCGTGTCATTTTCCACTAATCTAAAACTACTTAAAAGTGGTTTTAGGTTAACATTCATATAGTTTTGACCACTAATTTGACACATGGCAACATTTAAGTGGAATGATGAACATCATCATCCACCCTTGTTTTGATGGGTGAACAAAAATAGACACTATTTGTTAATTCCCCTCATTTCGAATCAGCCTGATATATACATTGGTTTCCACCAATTTCATATTTTCATTTGAATCTTGAAGGATTGATTTATACTAAGATGATGTGATTTGTCCTAAGATCTACAGTGGGTATGTTGGCGATACTGACGTCACTGATGTACCAGATTCCCACACTGATGCAAATTAGCATATTTTCGTCTTATGCATTTATATTAGTTAGTGGACATTAGTTATGGATTCTAGTCTGTTTATTTTATTTTATTCTAGTGGGTTTGTTCCCGAGACCATTTGAGTTGTAGTGGATTATTTGATGGCCTTCCTTTAGTTATTAATTAAGACCGTTAGATATAATTTTTCTTGTGATTACTGGTGACTTGGTTGTGGATATTATATGCATATTGTACTTATTTTGGACCATTGTTATTAATTCACTATGACTGATATTGCAAAATTGATGTGTAGATAATGAATTTTTATGGTGGCCCGTGGAGGTCAATTTTTGCAAAATTATGCGAACTCGTGGTAGTATATAATTTAGTCTTACTACTGCGAGCATGCGACTAGGAGATGCTCATTCATAATTAGGATTGACTAATACTAAGTATACAATAGAAAGTCATATAGATTTATTTCGATTTGATTGCTTGGGTAGTTAAGGGTGTTATATAGGCTATGTGATTAAGATATGAATAAATGTTTACTTTTGAGGTAAAATCCTATTAGATGAATTTGAGGAATTTTCATATGATAATATTCTGTTTTGATAAGATGTTGTGATCAAAGGTGGGTATAGTTCTCGATTGACAAATTGGTTCTTTGAGATTAATCATTTGTTGAAGATGAGAATTATTAAATTGTTGGTGCCTTTGAGGCTTAAATTTTTATGTGATTTGATTTCTTGCTAAGATAAGTAAGATTTTTTTGTTAAAGAAAGTGAAATTGAGATAAGAACTTGGGGATTATAACGAATTTAATTTTTTTTTAAAATATGTTGATTTAAGTTTAAACTTTAAGTATTTTGAAGACTTAACATTTTTGGAATTTAAATTTTGAGGATAAATACCAATTTGGATGAAGAGTTAAGAATTTTATAAGGCAGTAATGACGATTTCGTTAAATCACAAAAAAATGAAGATTATGATAAGATTGGACATGAATTTTAAAAAAAATTAGTATCGAGTTATTAATTTAAAATTTTGAGGAATTTGGGAGAAGTGTGTCTTAAGGATTAAAAATTAAAACTGAGGAATTTACAAAGATCATTGTACCTATTGGATACAAGATGTGGGTTTGAAATTTATATTCTTAAATATTGTATTTGAAGTTTTGGGGGCTGGATTTAAAATTAGAAATTTTAGAATTTAAATTGCGATGACGAAATTTATTTAAGATGGATAGGTTCTAAGCCCCCTCATGAGAAATTGTAGATTTTTTTCAATTAGATTATTATCTTAAATTTAAAACAAAAACTAGTGAATTATTTAGTTTAATATTTTTATACATATATTTAAATGGTTAAGAAAGAACTGAGATAAATATAAAGAAAATTTAAATAACAATTTAATCTATTCAAATATTAATGTAATCCTCACTAATTGTGATTCTAAATGATATCATTATCTTATAACCACATTTAAAATAAATCATATCTCTATTTGGATAAATCTAGAAATATTTGGATTAGCCTAATCCCATTGGAATCATATATATAATTATTTAAACAAATCCTTATTTGTACTAATCCTAATCATATCTAAATTAGGTAATCATAATCATATCCAAATTAATTACATTCTAATCATATCTAAATTAAGTAATTGCTACCCATTATATATACATATTTAACATATGAAATAAAATATCTTTGATATTTTTTCTTTCTCAAACCTCCTATCTTTTTCGTCTAAAACGATCCAAAAATTTGCTACAAAATCAGCCTCATTTTCTCAGAAGTTCTAGCAACTTTGAAGGACCATAACTTCTAACTCCGGACTCCGTTTTACCTCTATTTTTTGTTTGAAGTGTATTGAGGTTAGCTTCGATAATATGTATTTTATTTTAGCTAATTCAAAACATATTTTTCTGTAAAATTGTTTGAGTGTCAGTTGTCCAAAAATTGATGCATCATACTGTTGATTTCGAGAGATTCCGAACTCGTTTTCGCAATCCGTGTTGATGTTTCGAAAAGCTGACATGTAGATATATAACATAAATTTCTAGATTTTAATAAAATAAATTGATATTTTTTAATTCATAGAATAGATAGGTAGCTAGTGATTCATCGAAATAGTAAATAGTTAGCCATAACTGCAATAACTTCTAATCAATTTGAGGTAGGTGGAACTATCGATTCCAGCACTCTCTTAGTGCTAAAATTTACAGGCTTGCATACTCAAATCTTGGATTTGTGCTGATTGACTATTTGGTCAACGTATCGTCTCGATTTGCGTGCCTCGAATCTTAAATTTGAAACTGTAATTTTCCTTAGCCAAAAATTTGCTTTTGACTTTGAATTCAGAATATAATGAGACTAAAATATAATTTTAGATGATTTACTTTAGAATTAAAATTGATTAAATTAGGAAAATCTATTTAGCCAATTTCATGACTTTGATTGAGAATTACAATTCTAACTTGCTTTAAATTATGTGACAGGGCAGACTGTAATTTCGACATCTCAAGTTCATAACTTCATCCTCTCCAGGAAAGGCAAGTATCATTATGACCTATGTTACCTTTATTTTGTATTGCATGTATCTTTATGTCATTATTACTTATTCATATATTATGTTGTCGTTGCTCTTGATTTACCATGACTGATTATTCGTGCGCGAGCGATAAACCTTCTCCATTACTTGTTTATGTTCACCTTTTATTATACTTGTTCACTATATTTGTATTGTGATTACATGTTTATCCTGTTACTTGTATTGTTATATTTAGTGAACATAGAGTTGTGGGTGGGGGAATACTATGTGTAACGTCCCAGTCCCAAAATATGAAGGACTAGGAACGTAGCATGTCAGCTGTATGTATACAAGATTCAATCCAATATATGAAAATCTCGAACACACACATAAGTTGTATTGTGATTAAATAAACTTAATAATAAATAGTCTCAAGTAATTCTAAATCTCATCCACAACAGTAATTAAAAGAAATAGTTCATCATGAATCGCTAAAAAGTTAAAGTAGTCGATAGCCGGGTGGAGACAAATCCACTACCAAGCACTAAACCAAACCAGAAAAAGAAATGGATTCCGACCTCCAAGATAAGTAGATAAAGGAAATGGCAGCTAAATAGGCTCTTCAACCCAATTAAAACAGCTATGATCAGAAAGGAAGACCCTCTCGGCCATGAATGATGAGTTTAGTCCAGAGCCATATTCCTGCGAAGAATCATGCTCTTCTATAACTTGAGAGATCACCAGGTCCTCAGAGAGACGTAACAAGATTAAAAAAATGCCATATGACTGAATATAAACTGCTCAATACTAATTCGGATCATAACATGGTCCAACACTCCATCCTTGAATTAGTATACCATCCCCCCAACCAAATAAGGACATGAGATGGCACCCTAATCCATGGTGAAGTATTTTTTCCATGCCATAAATCCAATGTAGAATCCGGATCACAACATGGTTCATTATTTTATCACCGAAGCAGTGAACCACACCTACAACCAAACAAGGACAAGGTGTGGTACACTAGTTCGCGTCAGAATACTGTTCCAAGTTATGATCAGGTATAAGTACATACACCAAAAGTACATACAACTAAATGGATTAGGTAGCCTAACCATCTATGTGAATATGCAATTTAAGAACAACGTTCAATGCATGGACACTCTGGCTATATGGGTTTGGTATAGTCCCCTCTCTGGGCACTAGGGGCCTACGTCCGTAACGTTTCTCGAATGGCAGAGGCCATCAGTAACAGTAGGGGACATCTCACTACGTATCTCCAACGGAGCTTCCGGATTACAAAAGGGAAGTGCATACTTGGCCCATACACTAAGTAATTGTCCTCCCCACCCCATGCCTATCTATATCGTATCCATAACATATATAACCTATATTAACTGCTAAGTCAAACTAATCATGCAAATAATATTAGCAGCTAATCCTATCGCACAGTCTATATATATTGTTGGCCACCCAAACATAAGCCCAATATCTATATGTGACTCATAATTTCGTGGTACAAACGTGTCAAAGCCAATGAATGCAGCACAAATAAAGGATGGTCTCCCAATTCTAGGTCAAATGTGCATAGAAATAAACAAGTAACAAAAAACAGCACTAAACAGTAAATTGTATCTACATGTGATTTAAAAGAACAATTTATATTACAAAAAATAAATAATAAATAAATAAATAATAAATAAATAAATAAATAAATAATAAATAAATACATGTATGTAATATGGTGAGCTAAATAAATAAACAACAATGGCAAGGTATCTTGCCTGGAGGTGGTGTGCAGAAAAGAACAACGTCCAGTAACTCAACTCGTCAAATCAAAGAAGAAATGAAAGTCAACTTTCGCAAACGTCTTCGGATAATGAAATAAACATCATGAATATTTCTGGCATAAGAAAAATATCTAAAATAGCCTACCCATAAGTCCAATTCTGGACACACGGGCAAAATTATAATTTCGGGTCAAATTGATGTAAGCCGTTGGACCCACTTTGCATCGAAAGGCATGCCAAAACTTACGGTCTCCAAAGTCATCAAGTTATATGTTTATGATCCGATTTGACGATAAGAACTCAACTGTATGTCCAAATTTAGATTTCGGTGAGTCGTGCACAATTTTGCCCGTTGGATCGGATCGTGGACCTGCCAAAATAGCGTCCCGGTCAACCTTCTCAGAATCAGACCAAACTTGTCTCATTAGACCAGAAAAATGAAACGAGTCCAGTGACGTAAGTTTTGTATCAATGTGACGAACGTACAAGAAGTTGTAGGCTAGTTTGTAAAAGGTTCAATATGGGATACCTCGACCGATACGTCTCGATTTTGTCGCGTATACACAACCAAATTGAGTTCCGTCGAATCCCATACGTCGGCAAAGTCGATACGCACCTTTCGATGTTTTCATTTACGGCCACATCACCCAGTTTGTCATGGCGAACGTTGTATCAACATTTTTTTTCTAAAATTTATTTTTTCGTAACTATTTTTCTTGATTTTGGAAATCTATTTTTTCGACGCACAGTTAATGAAATCCAAATCTACAAATTAAAAGGGTTTCGTAGCCCTATAGGTTGTCTAAAACTCCCTTCAAGTTGTCTTCTAAAATTCCTAATAGCTTAACAGTAATCATCCTCCCACGTTGGGGGTTTGGACTTTTTTCTGGACTGTTTTAATAATAGTTTTTCATCGGCTTGAGTCAATTTTTCTGGGCAGGTTGTTCAACTATACCAAGACCTAATTACTGGGATGTCAAGATGGTTAGGTAGTCTACAAATAGGATTTGATAGATCAAAATTTGATCGAGTCGGGAGAAAGAAATTGTGGTTCAAAGTGGTATACCTCACAACTTTGACTCAGAACAGAGGACTTTGTTCTTCTCGATTTTTGGCGACTACGGCGGTCAACGACGGCGAGGAAGGTGGCGATAGGCGGTCAAGAACGTGCAGAGATTGGGGAGGATTTAGAAAAAGGATTTCGAGATTGAAGGCTTAGATTAATGGAATAGTATTGATTTATTTTGGTATATATATGTCACGATTTAATTCAATCTATAATTGAATTTTCCACGAATTTAAACCAATATTTTAGATGGATTTAATCCATATGGTAGAGAATAGGATCAGGTTATATAGGGTGAAAAATTGAATTGAATTGCTGTGGGGTTTGTTGGTTTTTAAATCGGCCAAATCTATACACAAAAATCTCACAGTCGGGTGTATATAACCTTGGCTGACTCACGAGATATTAGGTTTTCTTTTCTTTTTTCCTTTATATATATATATATATATATATATATATATATATATATATATATATATATATATATATATATATATATATATATATATAACACACACACACACACACACACATATATATACATACTCAAAATAATCCATTAAAATTCCTAAAAAATATTCTAAAATTGAAAATATTTTCTAAAATAATTTAATAAAATAAATCTTGGAAAAGTAAACTATTATATATATATGAAGTAGCTAATACCTACTACCTATAATATTAATAAAAAATAACTAAATAACAATCTATTTAATTAATAGAAAAATACACCAAATTATAAAAAATAAATAACTAAAAATTAAAATTTAGGGGGGTTTACACTATGAGTATGCATGTAGTCTATGTTACATGTATAAATCCCTTCCTGCATAACCTGAATAATATCAGTCGTGCACCACACGTACGATTGATGTATATTCTAAACCGTCTACATGCAGAAAGTTAGTATTCTAAAACACACAGTACACGCAATTTCTTGTTTCTATATTGTTCATTTGTTCTTCTTCCATCGAGTCTATTTTCATATTGACATCATGTTACAATTTTACTCTTCTTATCATATCATGTCATGCCTATAGTTGATCTTTTCTTATTATTGTTCCTTCATGCTTGTATATTATATTGTATAGTGTAGTGTTATGGTGATGTTTCTCCAATCTTGACTAGATAATTATTTTTCAGCTGTAGATGACGTGATTTGTCCTGAGATCTAAAATCAGTATGTTGGCGACATTGACGTTACTAACGTACCAGATTCCTACACTGATGCAAATTAGCATATTTTCTTCCTTATGCATTTTAAATTAGTTAGTAGACATTAGTTACGGATTATAATTTGTTTATTTTTATTTTATTCTACCGAATTTGTTTCCGAGACTATTTAAGTTGCAGTGGATTATTTGATGATTTTCTTTGGTTATTATTTGAGATTGTTAGATATAATTTTAGTTGTGATTATTGGTGACTTAGTTATGGATGTTATATGCTTCTTGTACTTATTATGGATCATTGTTTATGTAACCACCATTCCCAAAAATCCCAAATTTTGAATTTTTGTTATTTTATATGAATTTAGCTTAATAATTAATTTAGAGCAGAGGGATTAAAGAAGGATATTTTGAAAATGTGCAACCAACCATGTGGTTAGATGTTTTCCAAATAGCCATGAGGGAAAATTGAAGACTTCTAGAAGTTTTCCCTAACAACCCCGACTAATTTCCTAACAACATTTCCTAAGGTATGAACCCAGCCATAATTGAGTCTATGTGAGTTAAAAGAATTTTTTATATAGTTTTGTAATGGAAACAAATATTTTGCAAAACCAAATGATTATTTTGCAATTTCTAATTTTCTATCTCTAATTATATAAATTCTCACTCTTTCCATGTTTCTTCATTCTTCTCTGTGGCGAGCGAAACACTGCCGATTTCCTTCCCCACCGACCCCTTCTTCTCTTTCCTCATTTCTCTTCCAAGAAGTTGTTATGAAACCCTAAACTTATAACCATTATCGAGCTCTGGCCATGGCGTATTTGACCCGACTGTGATCCTTCGCTCCTCCGTGCAGCGCTGGTGATCCCTCCACCGATCGGTGACGACAGTGACGACTCTTCATCGGACGTCCAGTCAACATACCTTCAACCAGTTCAACAACGTTGAGTCGGTCAAGCCCCAGTCGGGCGACTCTACCGTCGGCAGTAGCACCAGGCGCAACCGTTCTTCTTCGACACGTCATTCGGTGAATTCCTTTCTCGGTGAGCCCGACGTCCAGAGAGGTAGACGACAGCCACGACAGTATCTGCAAGCCTCGACGACGTCTCGGTGGTGCATCAGTCCTCATCAAGCCCTCGGCGGCACATCGTGATGCAAGACAAGGCAGATCCAATTGAGGCATGGTCAATCGATTCGAACTCGAGGTAATCCTTGTTCTCGATCGATTTATTTTGATTCTTGATCATTTGATCGGTCTTTTTAATCGGTTCTTGACTCAATTTCGATTTTGCGATTGATTCCTGTTTAAATATTCACTACTCTTTAATCAAATTCGGTTAAGGAATTGAAATCAAACATTAAACCCATTTTCCTGTTCTTGAGCATCAGGTGCTCGATCTTTGTTCCAAGAAGGTATCGGTGTTCTGAACCATTCGAATTGGACACAAAGGGATCAATGTCAACTGTTGGCCTATGTGGTCATAATCAACCTGATTTTGATAATTGACTTACAACTCCGATTTGGATATGTAAAGTGCAAAAACTACAGAAGACCGCAACTATTTTTGTCAAGCTTTTAAATTTTTCTGTATTTTTCTTTTCTTGAGTCTAGGTTTTTGTGAGTCGGATATCACTGGTATTTAGATGAACATCCCCACACTCAAGCAAAACCTACATATACCAAACCAATACCCAAAAGATAATATGAAAACCCAGTACCCGAACTCAGTGCGAGTTCGCCCCGAACTCGGTATCCCTAAAATTTTCCTATTCAGAATGAATACCTGTTCTTTTGGATCCCAAACGTTCGAAAATTTGAACGTTACCCTAACCAGTTCTGCCTAAACTCTGGTTCAAAAATACCTATAAATAGAGAAGAGATTTTTATTTTACTCACCATCTGATTCTTCATTTTCACTATTCATTCTAAGCCTTTCTATCACAAAGTGTCACGATCCGCTACCCAAGTTGTTGGGCTGGGCCGAGTCATGTCCAGCCTACATTTGAGATAAAGCGTAGTAAGCTGTTCTAAAGACAAACAAGATAAGATCAAAGTGTGCTAACAGTTCTATATGTCATATTGAGTCAGAAAATATCCCAAACACAAAATCATCTCATATATAAATATGTTCCAAATACATAGTCAAGACATAAAATTGGATACAGGTCCAGTATCAAAATACATAGTCAAATCATGACTACTCTCAAAAGTTTCGAGCAACTAAACAAACTAGACGAGTTTTTCCGTAGGTACATCCTCGTAAGGTAAAGTCTGATCCTCGACGGCAACTCCATAATAGGAATCACATAGCAACTCCTCCTCGGTAAGTATACCTACAACGTTATCCTGTCAGGACGGGAGCAAGTACTGATTCTAGCAAACTAAACATATGAAGCATGAAATGAATAGGAGTGTAATAAACAGGAATCATGGTATATCACAATCTATCATGGCAAGGATACACATGTCATAGAGACAAATGTATATGTAATGTTTAAAAATGTAGCAAGTACGTGATCATTAATAGGTGTACAATGTACTGTGGCACATGTAAATAAAATGTACATACGTACAAGTGTACAAGCATAGGTGTACATCCGTACAGAAATGCGGGGTAATGGCCTACGACAAGATATGCATATAAAATACGACCTTGCTCGGTACAGTAGAGGGGGCATGATCACGTACTCAACTATCAGTTTCCCTATAACCCAGATTCTAAACATGTGAGAGATACGAGAACAGTATAAAATATGGTGGATACTGAGAGCAGTATAAAGCATGTGAAACATGAAAATATATGACTTGCGGTATTTAACATGGTTTATACATAATTCATTATATGCAGTAAATAAAATTTGTAGAGGTACTTGCCTTGTGCAAAGCAAGTGTATGTATATGAAGCTATAGATATCCTGGTGTCTCGTCACTGTAAAAATGATACATAAACTTAGTTTTTATACTAAGCTAAATATTAAGACACTTGTGGTGCGACACGACTTTCTGACTGGATACCTAGCCAAATGATAACTTTAGCATAGGAGACCAATGTGGGGTGACACAATACCTAAACCAACTTTCTAGGGCCTTTACACTATGGTAGGGTAAGGTCCAACACAAAAATATCCCAAAGTCACACAATACATCGCAAGTCATAATTAATCAATAAATAAATCAGATTGTACTCTATGTTCCAACAATTATTAAGATAGGCAAAAAGCTCAAGAGTACATAAAATAAAGTACCAAAATGATCCTTGTTAATTATAGAAATTTATAATATTTTTTCTGGAATTTAGAAACCCTCATAGATATTTATTAAAAATCAGTAAACATAAGTACCCTGAAAATAAGTTCTGTTTTCCTATTTTTATAAAATCCTGGAACAATTATATTAAATTAACTAAATTAACATAGTATTTAAATTTATATATATATGTTAATTTAGTTAATTTAATATAATTATTGGAACATAGAATTTAGTTAATTTAATATAATTTATTTATATATATATATATATATATATATTTTATTTATTTATATATATATATATATATATATATATATATATATAATTATTATATATAATAATAATAATAATAATAATATATATATATATATATATATATATATATATATATATATATATATATATATATATAATACATATACATATACATATACATATAATACATATATATAATACATATACATATAATAATAATAATAAATATATATATATAATACATATACATATACATATATATATACATATATACATATATGTATATATGTATAAAAAAAAAATATATATATATATATACATATATACATATATATATATATAAATACATATATACATATATATAAATAAAACCCAGCCCAAAACCGATTGGGCACGAACCCGAACCCGCTGTCAACAGTAAACCCATTTAATAAAACCCATTACTGTTCGTGTTTAAACCCGATAAGACAACTCAAACCCATTAACCCATTTAATTTTAACTCGTGTCCGGAGAGTTAGGGACACGAGTATTGAATCTGACACCGAGTCCTGTGTCCGAGGGAAAACACGAAGGTTCTGTAGGAACGATATAGTAAAGCGTAATACTCTAGAGGGGGGGGGGGTGAATAGAGTTGGCAGCGGAATAATGCTAATTAAAAAATGTTAGCAACACAATCACAGTATATAATCACAGTTGAAATAATGTAAAGGCAGAGTTCAGAAAGCAAACGCAAAGACAGCGATGTATACTGGTATCCCTCTGTTGAGGACTAATCCAGTCGGTAGAACTCTTGCTACCAGTTGAATCCACTATAGGAAAAACCGCAAGTTTTCTTACGAAGTCCTTGCAACTTCTACAACGCGAGCTTTGATACGAAGAACTCGTCCAACTTCAAATGTGAAGAGGTATTCTTCAATCAAGCCTTCTGATTACAATCTCTCAGAAACTTCTAGACCGTACCGCACTGGCAAATCGACTAGAGGATTGTAACTGGCTTGGGATCTGAAAATGAAAGCTCTAGAAAACTCTTTGGAAGGCAGAAAGCTTTTTAGATAGAGAGAAGATTGAAAGTGAATGAGTGAATTGAAATGATCGAAATCCATCTCTATTTATAGGAATTCCAAAGGGAGAACTCTGTCAGAATTCGGGCAGAACTCGATGAGCAAATCTCGGTCAAATCCGCAACTGCAGGAGGACCAAGTTCCAGAGAATTCAAAAATCAAACGGCCACCAACCGAATTCTGGCCGAACTCTGGCCGAGTTCTGTCAGGGTTAGATTAGGGTTTTAAAATAGATTTTTGGTGATTTTTGAAAACCTTTTTGAAAACCTTTTTGTAAACATTTTGATAGGTCATTTTAAAAACATTTTGAACTATTTTGGGGATAGCCTATTTGCCAGTATGACTCGATGTACAACGTATTCCTAGACTCAAATAAAGTGAAAAATTACATTACATAGGAAGTACAGACTCAAGTAGGCAAACAGATCTTCAGTCTTGAACGGAGTGAATATCCAATCTTGCTTATGTCCAAGAAGCTGAGATGTCCCAACAAGCTTCGTATATCCAGACAGAGTTTTGATCAATTATTAAAATCAGGTTGACCATATGACCAATGGGCCAACAATCTCCCCCATTTTGATAATTGACAAACTATGAATGATATAACATTAAGCTTGTTCAAGCTTGTTCAAAAAAAAAAATCAAAAAGTAGAAATTGTTCATAACCTGTATTTAACTCAAAAAAAATGTTAGATCATTTTTAATTTTCTCCTCCTTTGTCACTTAGCAAAATAATTGCACAAGAGAAGGCTCCCCCGTATTAAATGCAGAAGACTCCCCCGCAATCAATGCATAAGTAACAAATAGCGAGAAAACAAATAAAAGAAATATAGTATAAGAATTAGAGATATAGCATCACAGGCATGTAATGTTTCTACAAATTATCATCACAGGCATGCTATTGTCTCTAAAGAATATTATAACAGGCATGCTATTGTTTCAAAAGAATAAAAGAAATCTCAGGCATGCTATTTCACAGGCAGTTTGTAATGAAGAAGCAGTATAAGAGATAGTGCTAAACAAAATGCTGAAATAAACTGAGATGTCATAAATGAAACATCATAAGCATGTCCATGAAGATAAAAAAATACTGAAAGCATACTTCAAAGTACTGATAAGAACTAAAAAAAATGATAAAAACTTGGAATGTCGGAGCATTTCCAAGTGTACAATAAAATATCACTAATAATCAAATCACATCTCATCATCACTATCCTCATCATCAACATCATCAGCAGCTCGTTTCAAGTATTTAATTCAAGGATTAGTTATTTTAGCCTTCAAATAACATAATTAATAATATTTTATGAATTAAATATCTTTACACAGCGACTGTCTCAGATTAGCTGTAGGAGTACTGTCCTAGCTGGCGGAGGTTCACCGGGGAACTCTTAAATACCGTTTCGCTTCAACCGTAGTTGTGGTGACAGACAGACTCTTTATTAGCTTGTCTCTAACACAGTTTTGCATAATGATATATAATCATAAAATAAAATCAATTAATATTACTGACGTCCAAAATTCCTAATTCTCGACGTAAATAATTGAAGCGAACTTCCGCTAGAGGTTTAGTGAAGATGTCAGCTAATTGATTTTCAGTATCTATGTACACAAGGTTTATATCTCCATTTTGATGATGATCTCTAAGAAAATGATGTCTAATCTCGATATGTTTAGTACGAGAATGACATACAGGATTCTTAGTCAAATTAATGGTGCTCGTGTTATCACAGAAAATGGGAATATGTGTGAAAAAATAAATCAAAGTCTTCTAGGGTTTGTTTCATCCACAAAATCTGAGCGCAACAACGTCCTGCGGCGATATACTCAGCCTCTGTTGTTGATAAGGCTACAGAATTTTGTTTTTTACTAAACCAAGAGACTAAAGCCTTGCCTAAGAAATGACATGTACCGCTAGTACTTTTTCTATCAACCTTGCATCCAGCAAAATCTGCATCCGAATAACCAATAAGGTCAAAGGATTTAGTTTTGGGATACCACAAGCCGACAGAAGAAGTGCCCTTAAGGTATCGGAAGATACGCTTAACTGCGGTCAGATGTGATTCCTTTGGGTTAGCTTGAAAACGTGCACACAGGCAAACACTAAACATTATATCTGGACGACTAGCAGTTAAGTAAAGTAAACTACTAATCATACCTCGATACTTACGTGTGTCGACTGGCTTGCCTTGTTCGTCAGAATCAAGCTTTATTGAAGTTGCCATCGGAGTGCCAATAGGTTTGACATTGTCCAGATCGAACTTCTTTAGCAAATCTTTTGTGTACTTGGCTTGATTAATGAACGTCCCATTGTCGGTTTGTTTGATTTGCAATCCGAGAAAGAACTTCAGCTCTCCCATCATGCTCATCTCAAATTCATTCTGCATACACTTAGAAAATTCTTGACAAAGAGATTCATCAGTGGATCCAAATATGATATTATCAACATAGATTTGAATTAAAAGCAGCTTGCCATTAAAAGATTTAATAAATAGTGTAGTGTCAACCTTTCCTTTTGAAAAAACCGTTGTCAAGTAGAAAAGAGCTTAGACGGTCATACCAAGCACGAGGGGCTTGTTTCAAACCATATAAGGCTTTCTTCAACTTGAAAACATGGTCAGGATTTTGAAATTCGTGAAACCCGGAGGTTGTGCTACAAAAACTTCTTCTTTTATAAAGCCATTTAGAAAAGCACTTTTTACATCCATTTGAAAAAGTTTGAAATCATGAAAACATGCAAATGCACATAACATTCGAATGGATTCTAATCTCGCAACTGGGGCATAAGTCTCATCGTAGTCGATACCCTCTTCTTGACTGTATCCTTGAGCTACGAGTCGAGCCTTGTTACGAGTTACTAAACCATCCTCATTTAGTTTGTTTCGGAATACCCAACGGGTGCCAATGACCGGATGATCAATAGGCTTGGGAACAAGTTCCCAAACTTGATTCTGTTCGAATTGGTTCAATTCCTCTTGCATGGCATCTATCCAGAAACTATCACTACATGCTTCATCAATAGATTTAGGTTCTAGCTGTGAAATAAATGCAACACTAGAAACAATATCTCTACTGGATGATCGAGTACTTACTCCTTTGGTAATGTCACCAATTACCAAATCTTTTGGATGATCAGCTGTGAATTTTAACCTTTTCGGTAGACTCTGTAGGTAGCTGGTTCCTGGATCTCCTCTAGGAGGTTCAGCTAGTGCAGAGCTTGGTTCAGGTTCAGCTGATGTTGAGCTTGATATAGGCAGATCTTCATCACTGTCATCGAGAGTCATTTGGTTCATTTTATCAAAAGTGACGTTGATTGATTCTTCGATGATCATGGTACGTTTGTTGAAGACTCTGTACCCTTTGCTCTTGGTCGCATAACCTAGAAATATACCTTCATCGGCCTTTTCGTCAAACTTTCCCAAGTTGTCTTTAGTATTAAGAATAAAGAACTTACAGCCAAAAATCTTAAAGTATGAAACTGAAGGAATTCTATCAAACCATAACTCAAATGGAGTCTTCTTCGATTTGGGTCGAATTAGAACTCTATTGAGCACAAAGCAAGCTGTATTGACAGCTTCAGCCCAGAAGTATTTGGGTAGGCTAATTTGATTTAACATCACTCTGGCCATTTCGGTTAGAGTTCTGTTCTTACGTTCCACAACTCTATTTTGTTGTGGAGTTCTAGGACAGGAGAACTCATGTATGAAACCGTGTGTGTCACAAAATTGCTCGAAATCAGCATTCTCGAATTCGCCTCCATGATCACTTCTAATTCGAGTGATCATGTAACCTTTTTCATTTTGTACTTTCTTGCAAAAGGCGACAAATTCGGATAATGCGTCATTCTTGCGTGTCAAGAAATATACCCACGTGTATATAGAAAAATCATCTATAATTACAAATACATATAATTTACCTCCGAGACTAGCAACTCTGCTAGGACCGAATAAATCCATGTGTAGCAATTGTAGAGGTCTAGTAGTACATACTGCGTTTACAGACTTGAATGTGGATCTGGTAGCCTTGTTCTTTTCACATTGGCTGCATACCGAATCCTTCTTGAATGTTATGTCTGGTAAACCGCGTACTATCTTCTTTGTGGATAATCTTGAAATTGTATCCATGTTTGCATGACCGAGTCTCATGTGCCATAGATGACTCTCATCACTTTTGGCCATTAAGCATCTACCTGAAATGTTAGCTTCTTCCAGCAGATAGAAAACATATATATTGTCTTCCCTGATTCCTTCAAAGATAGTACTACCAGTTGAGCTATCAACTATAGTACATTTGTCTTTGCCAAAGTTGATACCATAACCATGATCAGCTAGATGACTTATGCTGAGCAGATTATGTTTCAACTCGGTAACCAGACAGACATCTTTAATCACGGGATAGGGAGACTTACCAACATCACCGATACCAATAATATACCCTTTCAAATTATTACCGAAGGAAACATAACCTTCCTTCTTCTTCTTCGACAGTGTTGCAAATAGGGTAGCGTCACCGGTCATATGCCGTGAGCAACCGCTGTCGAGGATCCATTTGCTTCTAGCATGTGAAGGGTGTTCCACCTACAAAACAGTTTGCAGATGAAACCTTTGGTACCCATTTCTTGTAGGGTCCTGAATTGTTAGCTTTAGGTATCCAAGCATAAACATTTAAATCTACAAGCTTTCTTATTCTACATGCAGATGATATATGACCAATGAGGCTACAATAATGACATTGTGCATGTCGAGTGTTGAAAGCTGAGTGGTGTGCATGGTTGGTAGGTTTGGGTTTTCTAGTATAGAAGAATGCATATCTATGATCATGTTTGGGCTTAACCTTTTGGGGTAAAGGTTTTATATGGTTTGGTCTGACAGTGTTTGGCTTGGGAATGTTCCGAATTCTCGGTAAGTGACACGTGTTAGGATAGGAAGCAGCAGGCTCAGGCTGTTTTTCTAACCTAATTTCCAACCTTTTGGAAGTGTCATATAACTTAGTATAATCAGAAGTGAGTGATTCCATTCTGATTTGTGCAGATTGAAGACTTTTCTTTTCTCTAGAAAGATCTTCTCTCAATTGGTCTATAATCTTGTCTTTCTCTTCGGATGACTGTTTAGTCTCGTGTAATAAGAGCTTTATAGAGGAAAGCTCACCAGACTCACTAACATTAGCTCTAACCTCAGCTAGTAGGTCGGTAAGTCTTCCTATTTCTCCTTTGTACTCTTTGAGTACCTTCTTAGCGGTCTGATATTTACTATGCAGTTTCTTGTAGTCAAGCATCAGGTCACTGAAGGCATCTCCTAATTGCTCAAAGGTGAAGTCATCATATGTTTCTACAGGTTCAGTAGGTACCTGATCGATTGCCATGAAGCAGATGTTTGCAGCGTCCTCTGAATGTTCATCTTCTGAGTCGCTAGCTTCACTCTCATGCCATATGCTGGTGTTGGCATATTTCCGAGACGTTGATCTTTTCAGGTTGCCTTTTTCATACCTGTTGTTCTTCTTGCTCGATGATGAGTTGATGGGACAGTCCTTCTTCATATGTCCCTTCTTCTTACAGCCATAGCAGACAGCATCTTCTTGATACCAGTTGTTGTTGTTGTTCTCTTTGACTTTCTTCTCATGTCTCATGAATCTTTTGAACTTTCTTGCTAGGAGAGCTTGATCTTCAGCGTCAGATCCACTGCTGTCTGAGTCATCTTCAGCAGCTTTTCTGTGTGCTGAGCCTTGAGGGCGATAGTCTTCTCCTTTGGAGTAGGCTCTTCAAAATCTTGTAGCTCCAGTTCATGAGTGAGTAGTTTACCCATGAGTACTTCAAGTGACATTGTGGTGAGGTCATTTCCTTCAATGATAGCTGTAGCCTTTGGAATCCAGTTCTTGGTGAGAGCTTGCAGGAGTTTGCGAATCTTTTCGTGGTTACTGTAATCTTTGCCTAAGGAGGACAAAGGGTTTACAATATCCAAGAACCTCTCGAACATTTGTGTGACTGTTTCATTTGGCTTCATTTTGAACGCCTCGTACTCTTGAGTAAGTCTGCTGACTTTTGACTCCTTGACTTGAGTCGTGCCTTCATGTGTAACTTCGAGAAGCTTCCACACACCATTTGCCGTTGTGCATGTAGATACCTTGTTAAATTCTGTTCTGTCTAAGGCACAAAAAAAGAGCATTAATGGCACGTGCGTCAAGACTGGCCTTTTTCTTTTCTTCCTCTGTATAACTGCTTTGGGGTTTTTTAACCAAAACTCCCTCGACATTTATACGAGGTGGCTTCTGATAGCCATCAAGAACAATAGCCCATAAGTCAAAATCAAGAGATTTCAAGAAGAAACTCATCCGTGTTTTCCAATAAGTGTAGTTAGTACCATCAAACAGTGGGGGTCTATTTGTGGCCTGACCTTCACTTGTGAATTTCATAGTAGCCATGTGATGTGCTGTGATCTAATAAATAATGAATAAATAATAGCACTGTTACCTCGCTTTACCTGTAACACCCGCTCTGATACCAATTGTAGGAACGATATAGTAAAGCGTAATACTCTAGAGGGGGGGTGAATAGAGTTGGCAGCGGAATAATGCTAATTAAAAATGTTAGCAACACAATCATAGTATATAATCACAGTTGAAATAATGTAAAGGCAGAGTTCAGAAAGCAAACGCAAAGACAGCGATGTATACTGGTATCCCTCTGTTGAGGACTAATCCAGTCGGTAGAACTCTTGCTACCAGTTGAATCCACTATAGGAAAAACCGCAAGTTTTCTTACGAAGTCCTTGCAACTTCTACAACGCGAGCTTTGATACGAAGGACTCGTCCAACTTCAAATGTGAAGAGGTATTCTTCAATCAAGCCTTCTGATTACAATCTCTCAGAAACTTCTAGACCGTACCGCACTGGCAAATCGACTAGAGGATTATAACTGGCTTGGGATCTGAAAATGAAAGCTCTAGAAAACTCTTTGGAAGGCAGAAAGCTTTTTAGATAGAGAGAAGATTGAAAGTGAATGAGTGAATTGAAATGATCGAAATCCATCTCTATTTATAGGAATTCCAAAGGGAGAACTCTGTCAGAATTCGGGCAGAATTCGGGCAGAACTCGATGAGCAAATCTCGGTCAAATCCGCAACTGCAGGAGGACCAAGTTCCAGAGAATTCAAAAATCAAACGGCCACCAACCGAACTCTGGCCGAACTCTGGCCGAACTCTGGCCGAGTTCTGTCAGGGTTAGGTTAGGGTTTTAAAATAGATTTTGGTGATTTTTGAAAACCTTTTTGAAAACCTTTTGTAAACATTTTGATAGGTCATTTTAAAAACATTTTGAACTATTTTGGGGATAGCCTATTTGCCAGTATGACTCGGTGTACAACGTATTCCTAGACTCAAATAAAGTGAAAAATTACATTGCATAGGAAGTACAGACTCAAGTAGGCAAACAGATCTTCAGTCTTGAACGGAGTGAATATCCAATCTTGCTTATGTCCAAGAAGCTGAGATGTCCCAACAAGCTTCGTATATCCAGACAGAGTTTTGATCAATTATTAAAATCAGGTTGACCATATGACCAATGGGCCAACAGGTTCTGACACAAAGTTCTCGTGTCCGAGTCCATTACTAGACTCACTGACACGAAACGACCCACTATGTGAAAACGAGACACGGAGGTGAAGTAGACATGAAGAGACAAGTACGTGTCTGTCGAAGAGTTGATGTCGGGGGTGCTACTCGCCGGAGGAAGCATCGGGGTGGCCGGAGAAAAATAGTGGCCGAGTCGCCTCGTCGAGACGCGTCGATTGGTGGTGGTTCGTCGGAAAGTGGCTTAGGGTGGCTGGAATCCTAGATCTGGGGTTCCGGCGAGGGTGTGGGGACGAATAGGCTAGAACGACGGCGAGGGTGGTCGGAGAGTGGAATAGGGTTAGGGTTTCGAAAGGGGGGTCTATTTATAGGGTTAACTGGGTTTTGTTTAGGGTTTCGATTAGGGTTTAGGGTTAGGGTTACGGCTAATTGTCGGAGATTATGACGGAGGGAAGGCGGTGATCGGGTGGCAAATTTGCAGAAATCCCGCCCCCCAAATCAGTATTTACACTAAGCCCCACCGCCATGACAGTTTGCAAATTCTAGATTTACAAACTAGCCCCCGCTGAGCTCTGTGCAAATATAAATTTGCACAGACAAAACTAATATTGCAAACCGTGTTAAAAACATTTTAAAAAATTACAAAAAGCTATTAAAATAATTTAATAAATTGCAAAATAATATTTTTAGGTTTTAAAACCATTTAAAAATTATTTAAAAATTCTAAAAAATTCTAGAAAATTCCTAATAATTATAATAATTCATTTTAAGGATAAAAATGCTATTTAAAATTATAATTCCTTATTTAAAATATTTTAAAAAATATCTAGGGGCTTACAAATCTTCTCTCCTTGAAAAATTTTGTCCTCAAAATTCACAAGGATAGAAGACTCTATAAACATTCTAACATAGCAAGCAATTAAAACAATAACTAAGGCTACTATTAAGACTAACCTCTACGGTATCAAGCGGGAACGGATGGTTCCCTCGCGGCTGGTGGGTCGAACAAATAAGGATATCTCTCCCTCATGTCTGACTCCCTCTCCCAAGTAGATTCCCCCGGAGAGTGACGGCTCTAAGCTACTCGGACCAAGGGTATGACTTTGTTCCTCAGCCTCTTCTCCCTCCGGTCCAATATCTCTACTGGCTGCTCGGTAACTGCAAGACTCGGTCCGATCTCCAACTCTGAATGATCTAGCACATGGCTGGGGTCTAGAACGTATCTCCTCAACTGAGATACATGAAAGACATCGTGAACTCCTGCTAGGTTGGGTGGAAGTGCAACCCTGTAAGCTACCTCTCCGATCCTGCCGAGTATCTCGAACGGTCCAATGTATCTAGGGCTCAACTTGCCGCCTCGTCCGAACCGGATCGTCCCTCTAGTAGGTGATATCTTCACCAACACCATATCTCCGTCAGCGAACTCCATCGGTCTGCGACTAGCATCGGCCTAGTGTTTCTGCCTGTCCTGAGCAACTCTGAGTCTGTCTCTGATCATCCTGACCTTCTCTGATGCATCAGTGATCATCTCTGGCCCAAGCATAACTCTATCCCCAACATCATCCTAAAAGAGTGGAGTACGGCATCGTCGTCCATATAGTGCCTCGAAGGGAGACATACCGATGCTGGCTTGGTAGCTGTTGTTGTATGAAAACTCTACCAAGTACAGATGGCTCTCCCATGATCCGCCAAAGTCCAGCACACAAGTCCTCAGCATGTCCTCTAGTGTCTGAATCGTCCTCTTGGACTGTCCATCGGTCTGTGGGTGGTACGCTGTACTGAACTTGAGCCGACTGCCCAACTCCTCCTGCAAGCTCCTCCAGTAATGGGACATGAATCTATTGTCCCGGTCCGATATGATGCTCATCGGTACTCCGTATAAGCGAACTATCTGCTACATGTATAGCTCCGCCAACTTCTCGATGGAGAGCCCTACCTTGAAGGCTATGAAGTGAGCACACTTCGTTAGTATGTCAACGATGACCCATATGGCATCCTTCCCTCCTTGGAAACGAGGAAGCCCTGAAACGAAGTCTATCGTAATATGCTCCCACTTTCACTCGAAAATGGGTAGTGGCTGTAATAGACCAGCTGGCCTCTGACGCTCCGTCTTGACCTGCTGACAAACTAGGCATCTCGAAATAAAGCGTGATACATCTCTCTTCATCCTGTGCCACCAAAGATGTTCCCATAAGTCACGGTACATCTTGTTGGTACCAAGGTGAATAGAATATCGCGATCGATGTGCCTCCTGCAAGACTGCCTCTATCAGCTCTCCCTTCGGCACGCATAACCGGCTGTCATGCCACAAGGATCCATCTTCTGCTACGGTGAAGTCATCAAGCAATCCAGCTAAAGCCTGGACTCGGAGTCTGCAGAGGCTCTCATCTGCAGACTGAGTCTCCTTGATCTGCTCCATCAGACCTTACTGAATGTCTAGCGCCATCATCTGTATCACTGATCCTGGACGAATCATCTCAATACCGAGCTTCTCCAGATCTTCCCGTAAATGTCGATCTATCATCAGATACCATGCCATCGGATGCCTGCTCAGCGCATCCACCACCACATTTGCCTTTCCGAGATGATACTGTAAATCAATGTCGAAGTCCTTTATCAACTCCAACCATCTTCTTTGCCTCATGTTCAGCTCCTTCTGCATCAACACATACTTCAAGCTCTTGTGGTCAGTAAAGATTTTCACTCGCTCTCCGTATAAGTAGTGTTTCCACAACTTGAGTGCAAAGATCACCGCAGCTAACTCTAGGTCGTGGGTATGATAGTTCCGTTCATGAGTCCGTAATTGCCTAGGTGCATAAGCAATCACTTTCCTATGCTGCTGTAGGACACATCCTAGCCCATTTTCCGAAGCATCGCTGTAAATGGTGAA
The DNA here is from genome assembly GCA_029216955.1 of Iris pallida. Classification (NCBI taxonomy): domain Eukaryota; kingdom Viridiplantae; phylum Streptophyta; class Magnoliopsida; order Asparagales; family Iridaceae; genus Iris; species Iris pallida. The sequence goes on along the minus strand of JANAVB010043820.1, from coordinate 11,498,084 downwards.
ACCTCCAGATCCTGAAGGTAATGTCAGAACTGGAGCGGTCGTCAGCCTCCTCTTCAGCTCCTCAAATGCTGTTTGGCAGTTCTCTGACCAGATGTACTATGCGTCCTTCCGTGTCAGCTTTGTCATGGGTTCAGTAATCCTAACAAAGTCCTGGACGAACTTCCTATAATAGCCTGCTAAACCCAAGAAACTCCTGATCTCTGAAACCGATGTCGGAGCCTTCCATGTCTCGACGGCAGCAATCTTCCTGGGATCCACTGAGATCCCCTCTCCAGTGACTACATGACCGAGAAACTTTACTCGGTCTAAAAAGAACTCGTACTTCGATAATTTGGCATACATCCTCTCCTTCCTCAGAATCCCTAAAACTGTCCGCAAGTGCACTGCGTGCTCTTCCGGCGTCTTCGAGTATATCAGGATGTCATCGATAAATACCATGACGAACTTATCCATATTGGTGAAATGTCTTGTTTATCAAGTTCATAAAGACAACTGCGTATTTGTGAGACTAAATGGCATCACCAAAACTCATACTGTCCATACTTCGTGTTGAACACAGTCTTCTGGACGTCTTCAACCCTACTTTCACCTGGTGGTAACCGAATCTCAAATATATCCTGGAAAATACCATCGTCCCACTCAACTGGTCGAACAAATCATCTATCCTGGACAGAGGATATTTGTTCTTAATGGTGATGGTATTCAACGCCCGGTAGTCAATACACAACCGGACTGTACCATCCTTCTTGGGCACAAAGAGCACTGGCACTCCCCATGGAGAAGCATAATATCGGATAAAACCCTTTTTCAAAAGGTCATCAATCTGCTCCTTCATTTCTATGGCCTCCTTGGGGTTCACTCTATAGCAAGCCCGGGATACTAGAGATGAGCCCGGTACTAAATCTATAGTGAACTCCACATCTCTGTCAGGCGGAAGTCCTAGAAGATCCTCTGGGAATACATCCATAAACTCCCTGATGATAGGGTTGTTAGGGTTATATACTAAAAGCATCACTTTTGTAGTAACCTTATTTCCTTAAATTTTGAATGAGAATCATATGGGCAAATGTTTGCATATTGTATTTGTTGCAAGTATTAATGCAAATGTCTAATATTCTATATTGTAGATAATATGGTGTGTGGTGTCACACAAAAGATCATATTATCAGTTCCCTATGGAGTATATAAATAGTTCACAACCTAGATGGACGTGGACAATCTATTGGAAAGGTTGTAGTGTAATCTGGTATTAGTCTATCTTGACTATATGTTTATACTAGTACACTTTGTGTGTATTGAACAGGACCACTTGAGATTGTTCTCTTTGTACTGACTACATAAGAGAACAAACACCTCTGTTATTATGGATACTTGTGCTCTTAATTCGGATATAATAATAGACATGTATATGCAGTGTGCATTACTTTGACTCATAAAAGAGTGAGATTCATTATGGATCAACAACCTCTATGAATTGGATAATAACATTGTATGTATGATGGGCTGTTGATTATAAAAGGAATTCATGTCCCGATACATCGGGTTGATGATGTCCCCTTAAGGAGCTCATAAGAATTGTCATGTAAACCCTGCAGGTGGATTATATCCGACATGACAAATAAAGTTGAGGGGTCCTACTTAAGGATAAAAGATGTCGAATCAATATAGTTGTCAGTGACTTAATTTGATCGACGGACATACGATATCTTAACATGGGGAGCCAAACGAGCATATAATAAAAGCAGCCCACAAACATAATCTGGGATTAGGGAGGTAGTGCAACAATAGCTTATTAGTGGACCGAGGTATTGTTAATGGGCCTGGATATTGTGTTCGGGCTGAACACGGGATATCCAGAGCTGTTAGGAGGCCTAACCCTAATTTCTCCTCATGGTCCCTGCCGTAGCCTATATATATCCTCTATTCTCTGGCCGCCAGATTACTGATCAGAAATCAAATACTTTCTCTAAATTCGTGATTCACATAAGGAAAGAAAGAGAGGGCTGCCAAAAAGAAGAAAAGGTTGGGAGATCGTTGCCCATACGACGTCCAACTCGAGGAAGGAATACGTGCAGAAGATCTTGCGGTCGTCCGCTCGAGATTGCTAGGAATTACTTGTCTCCTTTTCGCCACATGTATAATTCGTGAACCCTAGTTTCTTCCTATGAAGGGTTAGAACACGTATTAGATCTTTTTAACTTTCTATCGATCAATACGTACACCAAAGAAAGGGTCCTGGGAATCCCCAGTTCCATCAAGGGTGTGGCGGTGCTAACTCCCCAACTGTCGCACAACAGTTCGGCTCTAGGCTGATCTCCGTCCCTGTCCTCCTGACACTGATTGGTGTCGTACCTGGAGGACTGAACAAAATACTACCCTCATGACAGTCTATGGCTGCGTGAGCATAGCTAAGCCATCCATTCCCAATAGATATCATATCCGGGAAGTGGCATCACAAAGAATCGTCCCCAAACTCTCTTCCAGCTATAGTAAGAGCATCTATAGATAGCTCTAATGGGTACTGGTCCCTCCCGTCATTACTCTACTTATCTCCTCGGTGGGTGTAGCTACTAAGTAGTGTTTATGCAAAAACTCTAATGACAGGAAGCTATGCGATGCACGGAATCAAACAAGCATAGAGCTAGAAAAGTATGCAAATAAACATGACCTGTGATGACGTCGGCCAAATAATCTGGCTCCGAAACCTGCTCCGGCTGCGCCTCAAGAGCCAGACTATAAGCCTTCCCCTGGGGTCCCTTCTGCTGCTGCAGATGTTGCCCGAACCTCTGTTGCTGCGTCGGAAGCGACGGTCCCTAGATGGTGGTCCAGCATCTGGTATCTTCGTTGCCGAGCAATCTCGAATCTGGTAGGTGGCAGACCCACAAACTAAACACTGCCCCAACCTATTCCTGCAGATGGCGAAGTCATGCCCTGGCCCCTACAGAATGAACACACGGGTCCCCTCTGCTGCCGTAGTCCCGGAGCTCTAGCTGGTGGGGTTGGGTGATGTGGTGTAGGAGGACGGTATGTCTGCTGGTGCGGCGCTGGTGCACTCGGCTGGAAAGCTTAGCGCTTGGAAGGTCCCTCGTGGTGTACAAAAGCCGGCCTCTTGCAAGACAGAAGATGCTTCTCTATACTCCGTTCCAACTCTAGGCTCTAGTAGTAGTCAGTCGTCCCGTTCGCCACTAGAAGAATGCCAATGTCTGGACTAGACCATGGCAAAACCTACGCGTCATATCCGCTGGGTCTGCAACCAGACCAGGAGCGAAACGACTCAAACGACTAAACTCTGCTGCTACTCGTCAACAGAACGGTTCTCCTGCTGGATGTTCTGGAATTGTAGCCCCATGGCTACTCTAGCATGGTCGAGAAGAATTTCTTCTTGAACTGGATCTTGAACTGATCCTATGTGGCCCTCCCTCTCGTTATAGTGGCTCATTCCTGAACCAAACTCCTGCCAAGTCTGTTAGCAGAAATCCCGCTGCCTCGACCTGAAGGTCACCCGACAACCTAGCTCTGAGGAGCTTCCTCTCTACCGAGTCTAGCCAGTCATCTGCTACATATGCCTTCAGTCCCCATGAACTCCCTTGGGTTCAAGCCCATGAAGTCCTTGATATTCTCCGCTCTCTGCCGTGGCTCTACCGGGGGTGGGACCATGGTACGCTCCTCATAATGCTCCATGCTCTGGCGGAGTAAGGTGGTATGCTCCTGATGGGTCGTTAGGAACCCCTAGATCAGAGTGAGCCGTTGGTTTCCGTCGAGAGTGACGGAAGCCTGGGTAGGTATACTAATAGGTGGTGGTGGGAGTATTGGGTCCTGCTGGAACTGTGATGTGAAAGGTGGTGGTGGCATCTGGTTGGTAGATTTATGGAGTGGGAGAGTATGGTAGGTGGAGGTGCATCAGTCACTGGTCAACCGGCTGGATAGGAAGTGTGCCATTTTCAGGGGTGGCATACTGGGACGAGCGGTGAGCAGCATCTAATAAATAAAAGAACTTATAAGGACTTTTTTAAGTAAACAATCATAAACAATAAGAAGTCTAATTTGTAATAACGAGCATATGCTGTGATGAGTTTCCTATGTTGCAATCATAGTAATCCTCTAGGTTTCTAAATGCCATCCCTATGTTGTCTAGTTATCTTAAGTTCCTAATTGTAGGCATGCTTGGTACAATGACGTAACCAAACAATTTAGTCAGGACCTGCATGGGCCACCACTAAAAATATTTCACGATCCGCTACCCAAATTGTTGGGCCGGGCTGAGTCATGTCCATCCTACATTTGAGATAAAGCGTAGTAAGCTGTTCTAAAGAAAAACAAGATAAGATCAAAGTGTGCTAACAGTTCTATATGTCATATTGAGTCAGAAAATATCCCAAACACAAAATCATCTCATATATAAATATGTTCCAAATACATAGTCAGACATAAAATTGGATACAGGTCCAGTATCAAATACATAGTCAAAACATGACTACTCTCAAAGTCTCGAGCAACTAAACAAACTAGACGAGTTTCCCCGTAGGTACATCCTCGTAAGGTAAAGTCTGATCCTCGACGGCAACTCCATAATAGGAATCACATAGCAACTCCTCCTCGGTAAGTATACCTACAACGTTATCCTGTCAGGACGGGAGCAAGTACTGATTCTAGCAAACTAAATATACGAAGCATGAAATGAATATGAGTGTAATAAACAGGAATCATGGTATATCACAATCTATCATGGCAAGGATACACATGTCATAGAGACAAATGTATATGTAATGTTTAAAACTGTAGCAGGTACGTGATCGTCAATAGGTGTACAATGTACTGTGGCACATGTAAATAAATGTACATACGTACAAGTGTATAAGCATAGGTGTACATCCGTACAGAAATGTGGGTAATGGCCTACGGCAAGATATGCATATAAAATGTGACCTTGCTCGGTATAGTAGAGGGGCATGATCACGTACTCAACTATCAGTTTTCCTATAACCCAGATTCTAAACATGTGAGAGATACGAGAACAGTATAAAATATGGTGGATACTGAGAGCAGTATAAAGCATGTGAAACATGGAAAGATATGACTTGCGGTATTTAACATGGTTTATACATAATTCATTATATGCAGTAAATAAAGTTTGTAGAGGTACTTGCCTTGTGCAAAGCAAGTGTATGTATATGAAGCTATAAATATCCTGGTGTCTCGTCACTGTAAAAATGATACATAAACTTAGTTTTTATACTAAGCTAATATTAAGACACTTGTGGTGCGACACGACTTTCTGACTGGACACCTAGCCAAATGATGACTTTAGCATAGGAGACCAATGTGGAATGACACAATACCTAAACCAACTTTGTAGGGCCTTTACATTATGGTAGGGTAAGTCCAAAACTAAATATCCCAAAGTCACACAATACATCGCAAGTCATAATTAATCAATAAATAAATCAGACTGTACTCTATGTTCCAACAATTATTAAGATAGGCAAAAATCTCAAGAGTACATAAAATAAAGTACCAAAATGATCCTTATTAATTATAGAAATTTATATTAATTTTTATGGAATTTAGAAACCCTCATAGATATTTTTAAAATCAGTAAACATAAGTACCCTGAAAATGAGTTCTATTTTCCTATTTTTATAAAATACCAAGATACTAAATAAATCCTGGAACAATTATATTAAATTAGCTAAATTAACATAGTATTTAAATACAATTTTTCCCAGATTTTTACAGCATTTAAATTATATAAAAATTCAAATACAATAAGTTACAATTTCTGGAAAATAAATAAATAATTATTTAATATTTTATCCACGTATACGAAATTAAACCAGAGTCCATATACGGGACCCAAAGCCATGAATCAAGTCCGATATGACTCGTACAGGCTTGAATGTATTTAGGCTCATTTGAATCCACAGAACGCATGCTAGGTCTGGACTCAAATGGCCGTATAAATCGAAATACAAAAATACATATATTAAAATATAATACAATGAATATTAAAGTACTTAAATAATATATATGTTAATGTATGAAATATACAAGTCATAAAATTATATAATAAAATAACTTGTAAATTTATTCATAATAACATATCACAAAAATTATATTAAATTAGAAGTATACATATATAACAAATATGTATATATATATATATATATTATATATATATATATATATATATATATTATATATATATAATATATATATATATTCATAAAAAATATATAAAAATATATATATATAAAATATATATATATATATATATATATATATATATATATTTTTTATTTATATATAATAATATATATAAAAATATATAGATATATATATTATATAGAGATATATATATATATATTAATATTTATATAAAAAAAAAAATAATATATATATATATATAATATTATATATATATATATTATATATATATTCATAACAAATATATATATAAAACTTAATATAATATATAAATACAGTATATATATATATAATATTTTTATAGCACAAAATTATATTAAATTAGAAGTATATACATAATAACAAATATGATATATAAATATATATATATATATATATATATATATATATATATATATAATATTATATATATATATATATATATAATATATATATATATATAATATATATATAGATATATAATATATAAATTATATATATATATATATATATATATATATATATATATATATAATATATATATATATATATATATAAAAATATATATATAATAATATATTCATAAAAAATAAATAAATAAATAATAAATAAATAAAATAATAAATAAATAAATAATAAATATAAATAATAATATAATATATATATATAATAGATATATATATATATATAGATATTATATATATATATATATATAATATATATATATATATATATTATATATATATATATTATATAGATATATAATATATATATTCATAACAAATATATATATAAATACTTAATATAATATATATAAATACAGTATATTTTATTATATATATTATATATAATCTATATATATATATATATATATATATATATATATATATATATATATATATATAGATATATATATATATAATATATATATATATATATATATATATATATATACTGCTATATATATAATAATATATAACATATATATATATCTATATAATACTAATAATATAAATATATCTATATATATATATATATATATATATATATATATATATATATATTATATATATCTATATTATATATATATATATATATATATATATATAATATATATCTATATATATATATATATATTAGATATATATATATATATATATATATATATATATATATATATAAATATATATATATATTATATATATAATATTATATATATTATATACATATATATATATATATATAAATAAAAAAATATATATATATACATATATAATAAAACCCGGCCCAAAATCCATTGGGCCCGAACCCAACCCGCTGTCAACAATAAACCCATTTAATACAACCCATTACTGTGCTTTTAAACCTGATAACACAACTCAAACCCATTAACCCATTTAATTTTAACTCGTGTCCGACCGTTAGGAACACGAGTATTGAATATGACACCGAGTTCTGTGTCCGAGGGAAACACGAAGGTTTTGACACGAATTTCTCGTGTCCGATCCACCACTAGACTCACTGACACCGAAACGACCCACCTATTTGAAAACGAGACACGTAGGTGAAGTAGACACAAGAGACACGTACGTGTCCGTCGAAGAGTTGCTGTCGGGGTACTACTCCCGGAGGAAGCGTCGGGTGGCCGAAGAAAATAGTGGCCGAGTCGCCTCGTCGAGACGCATCAATTGGTGGTGGTGTTGTTCGTCGGAAAGTGCTTAGGGTGGCTGAATCCTAGATCTAGGGTTCCGGCGAGGGTGTGGGGAAAGGATAGGCTAGAACCGACGACGAGGTGGTCGGAGAGTGGAATAGGGTTAGGTTTCGAAGGGGGGGTTTATTTATAGGGTTGGCTGGGTTTATTTAGGATTTCGATTAGGTTTAAGGTTAGTTACGGCTAATCGTCGGAGATGATGACGGAGGGAAGGCAGTGATCGTGCAAATTTGCAGAACCCTCCCCCCCAAATTAGTATTACACTAAGCCCCACCGCAATAACAGTTTGCAAATTCTAGATTTGCAAACTAGCCCCCGCTGAGCTCTGTGCAAATAAATTTGCACAGACAAAATATATGCAACTGTGTTAAAAACATTTAAATTTTTTACAAAAGCTATTAAACAATTCAATAAATTGTAAATAATATTTTTAGGTTTTAAAACCATTTAAAAATTATTTAAAAATTCTAAAAAATTCCTAATAATTAAATAATTCATTTTAAGGAAAAATGCTATTTAAAGTATAATTCCTTATTTATAATATTTTAAAAAATATCTAGTGGCTTATACAAAGGCTTTCAATCTTCATATTTTAAGACAACTCCCATTCTTGTGAAACCTATTATTTTGTATTAATTATTTAATAGCGTTTGGTGTTTTATTAGCTTTTTCAAAAAAATTATTATTATTACTATTAAATATTTTTGTGTGGAAAAGGAATTTCGAAAATATTAATAACTTGGACTTTTGATTTTCGGACCCAGACCCGAGTCCGACCCAGACCAGGCCTGAGCCCAACCCAATCTTTTCCCATTTTCTTAATTCTGATTTTGGATCTGGTTTATTTATAAAAAGAAAAAAAACAATTACTTTTTCGGCTGGTCCCGTAGGACCACACCCAACTGCTCTTCTCCTCATGAATGGTAAACACTACCTATTCTTACTCCCCCCAACTTCTCCTCACCACACCGAACACACGTACACTCTTCTCAACACAGCCAACCCACTCCTCCCTTTATTATCTCTCCCCACTCTCCCATTCTCTCACTTCACAGAACAAAATCAACTCCACCCTCTCCTTCATTCACAGAAGAGAACATTACTTCTCTAACTCACTCTCTCAATCTCTCTCCACAGAGATCAACATACCCATTTTCCCCAACCCTTCTCTCAAACCCCTTACCCGAGCCCTAACTCCGGCGATCTTCGCGCCGGCGACCGCCCCCCGTCGCCGCCCCGCGCGCGAGCTCCTCCCTCCGGCGCGCACCCCCCCGCGCCCTTCCCGTCAGCTCTCCGGCGATCGCGCGCTCCTCCTCCGCCTATTTTCCGCGAGATTCTCCGCCAACGTCCGGCGACCGTTCCCCCTCTGCGCCCCGACAGCGTGCCCTAGCGCTGCTCTGCCGGTACCCTGCTGTTTCTCCTGTCGTGCCCATATTCTGGAGTTCCGCGTTTCGTCGTCGACGTCGTTGATTTCCAACGCCGATTTCGGAACATCGCTGTGCTGGACTATTCCTTCTTTTATTATATCATCTGAGAGCTCTAGCCGAGCATCCCGAGTATAAATTCGCGTCCCGTTGCATTTTATTCGGTAGTCGATGATGATAACGGTCCCCGGTTTCCCCTCGGAAATCCGGTTTTGCTACGTTTAGTTCGGTTAGCAACGTTAGCGTTTTGTGCTGAGATTTTAATGCTGTTAGTTTGATTTCGGAATTCCTGAGTATTTTGGGAAGGTTCTGTCGGTTTGGATTCTCGGAAATTTCGAGTTTGGGATGGATGGATTCAGTTATTTGGTAATGATTTGGGATTTCCGATTCATTTCGGTTTTCCGATTTGTTCGGAAACAATTTCTGTGATTATATTTTCTATATGAATGGGTTTTTCCTTGGTTTGGGACAATTGTAGGATTTTGTTGTTGGCGCATTTCCCAATTTTGGGTTGTCCTGAAATAGAGGTAATGCTGCCCAAATTTTTACAAAGTTTTATCTATTTGGATTTCAAATTGGTTTTTGGAATGATTTAAAACTGACTTTTCGGGCGACACCGTACCGGTCTGTGGGCCCTAGCGAAATGCAAACGTACCGGTCCGACGGACTTGAGGTATTAGCTAGATGTGACGATGGACCAAGTCTGAGACTCCTAACTTTTGATTTAAATTACTTAATTCAATTTTAATTATTTACTTATTTATTATAGATAATTGGGTTACTGCACATATTATTTCGGAACTAAATTTTTCCTCTTATTTTATGTAAATTTGTAAGGGCATAACGCCCATATTTCTAGGTTGATTAGCCGTGCCCTGTATTGCATAGTGTAAGTTTTACTTCTTTTCTGGGTGGTTGATGTTGATCCTTTGGTGGTTTTGGATTGGAGCGTACTCGTAGTTAGAACGTAAATATTTCTCGTATAAAATTATTAAGAATTACCAAGTAAATAATGGATAATATTGGTAAGATAACTAGATTATGTTTTGGCACTGGAAGAAACTATTTTCATAGATATATTACAAAGCACAAAGTTTTCCAAAAATAATTTGTTCTTGTTATTATTTTCCAAATAATCAAATTAACTGGTCTAATCAACGCACGTAGCTTGCGACGTAAACGTAGCTGTAGCTTAATAACAACTTAAAACCTGACTAGGACTTGCTACTAGAAATTGCAACTAGCAACTTAGCTTGGTTATACAGCGGATTTAAGTCGAGTTCTCAACTGTAGGAACTCGAAGACTGTTGGGAAAGAAACGCGGAAACCTTTCCCAAACCGAGAGTACCTGCGAGAGGACCGAGCATATACGCACGAACCCAAAAACAATCACACAAAAAACATCCAGCAGACACAGAAATTTTTGACGTGGAAACCTTTGCGAAAAAAAACCACGGGACGATCGGAGTCCACCCTGAGAAGCCTCCACTAATGGAATAAAGAATTACACCCTCTACAAACTCCCCGATCCAAATCGGATCCCCACAACACTCAGAGATAAGAACAATGATTACAAGGCTACGAAGAGCGGAACGACGAGTAGAGATCCCGAACACGATCTACTTCGCACAGCGACCTTCAATCCTCCGTCTTCTTCTCCGAAGTTGTAATGGCACTCTTGCCTCCTTCCTCTCTCAAAAGTTGTGTTTACTTGCGATAATGATGCGTTGATGAGTTAGGGTTGAGAAAACTCAATATCTCCCTAATCCCGCAACCAACCTGGACCGTTGGATTAGATCCAATTGATAAACTCATCCAGAATCCGCTTCAGCCCCCGACGACACAGAGTTCGGCCAGAACTCTGTGTGGGCAACCACACCTCTGGCCAAACCCTGGAACGGCCAGACCGAGTTCGGCCAGAACTCGGCCTGGGAGCGAGTTCGGCCCGACTCGGATCCCCTGCTTCCAGCAGCTCCAGCAGCAGCAGCAGCAACTCCGTCGCCTACTTCCCGACTTCTCCGACATCGGACGCGCTCGTCGCACTCCGGGGTCTTCTCCACATAGGTTGGGAACCCCTCCCACTCCACAAATCTCCTCCTTCACAACTATGGGGAGGACGTCGTCATCCCGACGAT